>CM033641.1:294868452-295003484 GCA_019512145.1 Engystomops pustulosus | reverse complement strand
TAGATAGATAGATAAGGGAATAAGGAGGGAAGGAGGGTAAATTGATGAAGCAGCATAATGGATACATAAAAAATAATAATTAACCAAATGCAACTCAAAATGAGATGTAAATTGGATGTAAATGAAGCGGCTTTTCTGCCTTTACAGTTTCTATATTCTAGATGTATCAGATGTGTTATTTCTCTTCCATCTTTGCATACTACCTACCAGGAAATGTTAAATATGTGTTTGACAGATGTTTATGCACTTAGCCTTGTAATATCAGACATTTAGAAATATGTACATTGGTAAAACTAAAATAAATATCACATTACTTGTAGGTGATGATTCTCCGGAGTCAGGCAGGATTCTGCGCACGTGCAGCTTGAAGGGATCAGTGTGGGCTCCTGTGATCTCTGGGGCAGACTTTTGGGTTGTTTTATGGGTAAATCTTCCCCTGATTTCATACAGAAATGTGGAACAATTGTTCCCATTGTGGAAGCGCTTACTGTACGCTTAAAGAGATTTACTTTGGTACAGAATATGGTGTATGTCAAATCAAAATGCACGGTCATTTCTAGACCCAAATCTTTCCAGAAGAGCATTGCCCAAAATATGGCACTGTCTTTACCTGCCTTGCTTCGCCCTATAGTCTATCCTGGTGCCATCTATTTCAATTAAGGGACAATTGTGCATCTGACCATTCACACAATATTAATTAATCAGACCAGACCAGGTCACTTTCATCCATTGCTTAATGGTCTAGTTCTAATGCTCTCATGACAATTGTAGGGTTTTTGGCTGTACACAGGTACCCCTGTGGGTAAAGGCCATTAAGATGTGATCCACTTTTAGTAGTTCTTTAATAATCAATATCAATTTGTTCTACAATTTCTACTTCTTCTGTAAGGTCAGGCCGGACACACCAGCCTTCCATCTCTTGACTCTGATGCCCTTTTCTGATTTTTTGCTTCCCTCAGCCGTAATTTTAATTAGAAATCGTTTTTTATGTAATAATTTGGACTTTCTAGTGGCAAAACTTAATATAAGTTGGACAAAAATTCCAAATGCGGTCAAATACGTCATTGCATCAATTGACACTTCCCATTTATTCTTTGGGTTGGTTGATAATGGAGGTACCACGTTTATAAAAGTTTTATATAAGTTTTAATATTTTAAATAAATATGTGGCAAAATTGTCAAAAATTAGTGATGCAGACTTATGGATGCTTTTCCATTACGACGTTTTCTGCTACTTTATGACATGGGAGTTTAGAATAGACAGTTGTCAGAACAATGGATTGGTGTTAGCTGTGGGTGTCTGCTGTATTATGTCTTGTATGTATAGCCTGAGATAGTGTGTTAGCTCAGTTATCACACAAAAGGGGAAGTTATTTGTATTTACTAACACTACAGATTTATGTCATCTGATTGGAAGGATAGGCCACTCAAGTTGACCAATGCTACATCCATTTCTCCATTTATGTAGATTTCCCAATAAAACTTGATATCTCTCAACAAGATAGAGGAAAAGTGTATATTCCTCCTAACCCTTCTGTAGCAGATATGGAGTTGATCATAGTTTACTCAGAAGAAGAGCTGTCTGGATCAGTTCTACTACATCATGAACAGGAGGTCCTGCACATGTCTCTGTAGTAGAAGTTGTTGGAGAGAGCCTCTGATAGAGCAGGTAGATAGAAGTAAAATAGAAAAAAAAGCTAACCAAAAATAAAGCTGTGCAAAAATAGTAGAGAGGCAAGTGCCAAAATGTGAGTATTTATTCAACTTCCTGCTACTGCTATCTGCTCTGAGACCTATCAATGCACTATTAGTAGCCTGGTTCTTTAATACAGACTTAAAATCTGAACTGGAGTCCCAAGATATGTGTATTACGCCATCTGAATATCTAATAGACAACTTTTTCATATGACTAAGATACAGCAGCTCATATCTATGCATTGTACGTAGATGCTGCTATAATATTGTTTAGATTGAAGTTGTACATAGAAAAAAGTTATTATATTATAAAAAGGAGATCAAAGAGGGCATCAGCAAGGGCCCAGTAGACTTCTTTTGTTTATAAGTGGTAATTTCCTTGGAATCTCGAAACAGCGAGACACCCCTAGATAATGGGCCCAATTGGGCCAAAAAAAACTAAGAGGAAGATAAACAAAGGATGCAGACCAATGGTTATATCAACAGACTTCTAGTCAATTTGACTCTCACCTTGTTTAATATAATAAAAGCATAAAACATTTCAATCAATACGATGTCTTGGTCCCAGTGAATGAAAGAAAACAGTATATTGAAACCAAATGGAAACGGAGGTGAATAAACTGGCGCTCGCAAGAGACATTTTTAGTTGATGTTCATCTAAATTCTGAACATTTATCGTACTGGGGCTTTCGTCAGGCGTGATGAAGACTCCCATCGAGAGCTCCAGTATAGAGCATAAACGTGTTGCCACTGTTTTAATAATAAATTATCAGTCTTTAGATGAACATCAACTGAGAACTTCTCTTGCGAGTGCCGATGTTTTCATCTCCACTTCCATTTGGGTTCTATATACTTTGGTTTATGGGTCTTGGGGTAGCTATGACCACCCTTATAGCTATGCTTAAGAAGCACTCACTTTCCTGGTACATATTTGCCTGATCTTACACTGTGACTTATTTATGGAGCCACATCAATATGCCCTCCAGTAACACTAAATTTGAACAACATGAGACAACCCATCACTGAAACAATGGAGTCCATATGTCAGCGCAAATATATGGTCGAGAATCAAGATTCTTTGAGACTGGAGAATGCTTCCCTTCTGCCCACTTTCAATCTGCGGTTTCAGGACCTTCTAAGGTCCTAAAATGGCTCTGGTGTACATGTTTATTGTGAGCAGGAACAGATGTATGAGGATTTCATGGGTGAAGGTCCTTCCCAGTCTAAAATTTGGTGAGTGGTTTCGGAGGCCATAGGTCCTCTAAGAAGGCTTGGACCGGGGCTCCAACACAAACCGCCTATATTATAATCCACAACTGCTGAACAGTAATTGTTATATCCTTTTTGAGCTAATTTGGACATTGTTTCTCCTTTTCAGGTTAGATTCCCCATTGGATTCCCAGTGCAGAAAAATGAAAAATCCTTAATAGTTGATGAAAGTAATGATCCAATGTGACTTTAATGTTAGGTGCCATACATTATGAAATACCATATCAATGGCCATTCAGTCGTCTGCAGATTTTCCAAGGCACACACAAGGTAAGAAATGTGTAGGGGATTATTATAGCTCTGCAACCCATCTGCTCCTCAATCAGCTTAAAAGAAATTCCAATCTACTGGCAAAGGAGCGGAAATGTGAAATCTTTCTCTGTATTAAATAAGAACTCTTCATGTGCCTATGAGGTGCTCCTGCTTATATTCTTCAATTTAGCATTTATATCAACCACAGAAAATTATATGAAAATTATATAAAATAATGAAAGCATCTAATATTCTATTGCACTTATTATGGTATATATTTACATACTGTAAAACAAACAGGATATATTAATTAAAGCTCTTGAACTTGTAGCATATGGGTCCTAATGCAAAATCTGTAACAAACACCATCACCTACTATGTGCCACTAATGCTGCTAGTGACATCTTATTACTGTAATGGAATAATAGTCTATGCATCCGCACAAGGACAAGAGGATACACATTGTTATGGCATTTCTTTCTAAATGTATAAAAATTAACGAGAGTCCAAACTTTGAAGCTAAAGCAGCTTCACAATCTCCATTCTAGCTCATAGCAGAGCTGTTTCTAAGTGTTGTGGTCAGGGATCTGTGTGGCCATTTAACTTCCATTACAAACTTAACCTTCCTTATAACAAAAGGCAAGACAATTGAAATTGTTCAACTTGGAAAAAATCCTACCTAGGGGTGACCTGATAATAAATTATTTAGTCCAGTATATAGGACAAGTGGATATTTACAGTATATTGTATGTATATGTGTAGACGATGCAGATAGAAACATTGAATCAAGAGCAACGACGGATATTTAGGCAACAAGTGGGAAGATCGCATCAAATATGTAGGTAAAATATTCAGCAAAGGATTATTCTTCAATGGGAGCATTGCAAGTTTTGAGGGTGAACAACCCCACATGGAAAGGCAGTCCTCCCCTGCTGACGTCTGGTGTCTGTATGTCAAGTATAGGGTAGTTCACCATTGAACAGTTGACAAATAAATGTTTGATTAACTTAATCTACGTGTTTGATGATATTGTCCCACTTGGACAAGCTATGGGAGTTAGACACGTATTAGTCAAATGTTTTTTCTTTTAACCTTTGTAACTTTGTAACATGCATCTATGGGATTTGCTTTGTCCACTAAAAGATACACTTCTCACAACGCAGTCATGCAAGTTACCAGCGTTCCTGAAATCAGTAGGGGAAATTTATCATTATATCCTTGCGACAGTTCTATGTCTGTCTTTGTAGCTCCACTGCCATCAGATTTATTAAAGTGGCTTTGTCCCTGATAAATCTGTTGGCCGTGTCTAATGCTATGGGGGTTGTTTGTGACAGCTGCATAAAAAGTTTCAAAAAAACATCAAAAGTGTCAGCACATAGACCATAGTGGGAACTGTAGTCAATATGCACCAAAACTCGTGGAAAGTCGCAACTCACGTGTTCCTTCTTATTGTGAAATTTTGGCAATTTATACAAGTTTAATGAGTTTGGTGAAGCAGGGTCTATGTCAAAGTGACTTTGAATAGTCCTTTGTTCCTTTGGCATGATGGAAAGTCTCAAAACGGCATTTGCAGCACAACTGCGCCAAAACAACTCCAAACATAGACAAAAAACCCCAAAGATACATCACCCGCAGTATTGCTATGGCTCTTCTGGCCTTCAATATACCTGTAATGTGTAGCCTTCCCGGTTTCCTTATATCATCTGCTGTGTGGCCCCTTCCTGGCATCAGTGATTGGAGCTTACACCTAGTTGACCAGACTTAACCCATGATTCTTTACAGAGTTTAGAAGGGACACTTCGGTATATTCAATGGCCAACTTTTGGGCCAGTACAATCCAATACTTTCCTAGAAGTACAGCCACTTTTGGGCAGGTTACAGAGGCTGGATCTCTGTCAGTCAGATATTAATGGCAGAGTTAAAGCACAGACTTCTGTTGTTAGACAACCCCTTTAAACCCCAGATGTGATTTATCAGGAGTGTCATAGATTATTTTATTGAAACACTAGAGCTGTACACTGTACACATAGTAACAAATCACCCAAAGCCGAGAAACATCAGTCATTTTTATTGAAGTTCTGATTCCGGCTTATCTCATAGATCTAACAGTCCTAAACATTCCAGTAGCAATTTATTCTTTTCCCATCAGATTTCTATTATCTTTTTTTTTCTGTTAGGTGGATATTTGATACATTGTTGATGGGTTCAGCGTTGGCTCTTTACCTGCAGGTATAGATAACGTATTATAGTTTACAATCTCTTAGCACAGCCTTCATTCTTCCGTATATTACTTTGTGTGAGAGTGGTCAGTCTCCGGCAGTGAAATACAGTTTCAGTCCATTTCATCTGACATTGTGCTTTATGATGGTTTTACGTCTCATCTCTACGTCTTCCATATCTGTGTAGCTTCATATTCAGCGCTTATTAATCACTTTGGATCACACAATATCCTTATTCCTTTCGTTACAGATTAACTTTTTCTTTAGGGTTTGTCTGGAAGCATAACTAAACTTTAAACCAAATTGTAGAAATCAATAATGCAGATGATATTAGTAAACTTTTTATATACTTTATTTTCATTTTTTGTGTTTCCATCTTTCACTCCCAGTCTTTGACAATCCATCACGTTTAGATTTTTCAGTGTACAGAGCTGTGTAATAAATTGTCCTTACTATTTACTGTATTTCATATTCCATGCCGTGTACTGGGAAGCAGGAAAAAAATTCCAAATGTGATGAATGTGTATAAAAAATGCATTTGCGCTATTTTCCTGTGGACGCTGGCCCAGATTTACTATTAGTAAGGCAAATTGCACTCATATGCAGCAGGCAACAAATTCATGAAAATCGGGGTTCTTCATGACCAGAGTTTCTGGTCCACTCAGTTCAAGGGGTGTGCGCCACATTTCTATCGGACTTGCCCCTTTCTGTGCACAGGATTGTGCAAAGAGCAGCCGGGACACAATACTAGTGCACACACTTCATAAATACAAGTGCAACCAGTTTGCATATTTATTTATGTGCAGAATTCTGGCGCAAACTACTTGGTAAATCTCAGCCACTGTTTTTATGGCTTTCACTGTCTGCTCCAAATGACACCTCTCTTGTACAGGCGGTCCCCTACTTAAGAGCACCTGACTTACAGACGATCCCTAATTACAAACAGACCTCCGGATGTTGGTAATTTACTGTACTTTATCCTTAGGATACAATAATCAGCTGTAACAGTTATCACAGGTGTCTGTAATGAAGATTTATTGTTAATCCAAGTTCCGATGAGAACCCAACACTTTTAAAATCCAATTGTCACAGACACCAAAATAAATTTGGCTGCGGGTTACAATTATAAAATATACAGTACCGACTTACATACAAACTCAACTTAAGAACAAACCTACAGAACCTATCTTGTTTGTAACCCAGGGACTGTCTATGGCATTATTTTTTTATAGGAAAAGCTGACATTATCATTACTACCATTTTGGGGGCTAAATGACTTTTTGATCACTATTTATTCTCACTTATTCTTAACTTATAAGCATAAGTTTTATGTGTTGTCTAATAATAAAAAAGTGGCAATTTGATCATTATTTTCAGTGACAGGGTTCACCACTGGGAATAGCTGTTTTTAGATTTTTATAGATTGTGACTTTTGGAAGACGGTGATACCTGATACTTGGTAATATTATTTGTTTATTTCTTGGATTCTAGGGAAAGATGGAGAGGGGTTGTTTGAATTTTTCCATTTTCTTAATTTTTTAAGCATTTTAAGTTTTTACATTTATTTATTTACTACTTTTTTATGTTCCCTATGGTGTTAGGGGGTCTGACCTCCCATGCAATATATTGAAATACAACTATGTTGCAGTATATTGGGAATATACATCTCATATTACAGACTGCCTCACTTGCACTATTCATAAAAGAAATGAGCTTCAAAGGTTTAGTTATTTTTTTAAGCAGAGTAGTTCACATGTCCTTGTGTGCAGTGTGTGCTTATTTGTAGGTAAGACTCTACTCCATTGGGAACATTTATCATATGCTGGTGCTAAATGCAAACCCCTGCCAGATATATCAAAAGGCTGCACCAGCGGGACAGCTCCACGCCAGGTACAACGCAAAGCTGCGGAGCAGGAACGCTGTGCACTGATCCAATCCTTCGAAAGTCACACCCCCTTCATGTCCCCACATCGGTTGCCCGTGGAATTGGCATAAGGGGGAAAATAGGCTGAATTCCTAGTCATGCACCAGGATTGGCATCTATTTCAGGGCTTGTACACCAGATTCCAGGTGTATAAGCCTTGATAAATCTGGCTCTAAGACAAGGCAAGGAGAAGAGGGTTAGCTCATCTCTGTCTTCAAAAGACACAGGATCTCAAATGAAGAATGAATTTCCATGTTAAATAATCATCATGCCATTTAAGGTCAATCACATACATTAGATAACTAGTGTCTGCCTCTACTTCATGGTAATAAGGCAGCAGAAACACCATGCAACCAAATGTCATGTCTCTAGTAACATACCCCTAGCATTCTTACTTGTATTTATCGTTTTTAATTTTTTTTTCTTTTTAATTTCCCCACTATTTCATGTTGGTCATTAAAAAAAAAATACGGAACCGCTGATTAGATAGTTTTAGAGTTACTCATTTCATTCACCATAGCTCCCAATTCATTTACACATAGAGTGTGCTCATATGGGAGGAATCGCTGGAGGCATCCGGCATGTTTGTGTAATAAAATGGCATTTACATATCTCCCAGAATGTGATCTTTAATATAGAAAATACTCATCAGAATTGTAAATGATGCAAAAATTGCAAGCAAAATGAGAACGTCCCTGAGCGCTGAAGCGAAAAGATTAACATGTCTTTTTACGTAAGCAAATGCAAGCAAAGGAAATATGTACAGATATAATAAAGGGACAAAGTGGCAATGGCCAAATATATTGTAGCAAATAGTAGGTACGAGCTGATCACTAATTTTTAACAAAATCAAACTCATACCACAATGGTATAATACCATAGTGTGGTGGCAGCTGTACCATGGGGCTGTAGCAGTTACACCATGGTGCGGTAGAGGCTATACCATGATTTGGTAGCAGCTGTACCATGGTTTGGTAGCGACTGTACCTTGGTGAGGTAGTGGTTGTATCATGGTGCAGTAGCGGATGTACTTTGGCCTTAGGTCTCCGCTCCTCAGCTTTGAGAGGACTGCAAATCATAGAAAGAGACTGCAAAGAAGAAAACTGCTCAAACAATAATAGTACAAGTCATATAATCATATAATATCCTCATGTACAAACACTGGCATACTAATTTGCGCAAAGTTTGTTGAAAGGTTAGATTTGATTTAACTCCAACAATTCTATTCCTCCTCTATGAAAACATTATGCCTGGTTTTTATAATAAGCCGATTATCAGTAAGTTTTTGTAGTAGGAAGAAGCCAACAAGACACAAAGAGAGCATACACATCCAGTACAGACTCCATGCAGACGCTGCCCTGGGGTTAGAATCAAATCCAGGAATCCAGCGCTGCCCTGTATGAAATGATTATTACTCTGCTTTATATAGCTGTAAATAGACAATTATTATAGTGTGTGTGTTTTATACTGTTTATATACAAATGTAAGCAGAACATATTCTGTAGTTATACATTTTTCATTAAACCAATAGTTCTTTGTTTTCATTGGCAGCGATATTCAAGAGGGATGTTATGCGTCTTATGAATATAAATAAATGCTCGGGAATTCATTTTTATAAAGTCGAGTGTCAAAAGGACGACACAAAATCTTAATAAAACAGATGGTAAAAAGCTACACTGGGGAATAGTAGTTAGAAATTCAAGGAGACCTATCACCCCAAGTTTATTGCAGAGAATATATTAAGCGTTACACACCGAGCGAATATCATCAAGAACATCTCGTCCGGGCGCTTTGTTGTTTACTGATATTGTCATTACATTTCTACTTTTGTGTGTTCATCGGGTATTATAAAAAAATGTGCACAGGCTTATAGGAGGGGGCTATACAATACAAAGGAGAATAGCAAATGATTAAAGATACTTTGTGTAGAATTCTGCCTGAGAATACTCCGCACAGCCACTGATGGTTATCATAAACCCTGGGAGCAGATTCTATAAAAGTCTTATGTTACATAGTAGAAAAGTCTTTTGGTATCCTGCAGGTCCTTCTAATCCCAGTACATTTATTCCAGAATTGACTCTTTCTTCTGTATTATATACAGATGCTAATTACAGGTAATTTCATTTCACCTTTTATTTTATGTATTTGATAAAATAAGCAGATAGAAGCACTGAAGTGCCATGCTGTTATATTACAGAGTGAAAGTCTATGATTATTTGGACTATAAGATGCACTTTTTTAGCAAGAAAAAGTTGTTCTGAAAAGTGCCTTCAGCTTATCATCTAGAGATCAGGTGAAGCACTGATAAAGCGCTTCACATGGTCCCCAAGAAAGAAGAGCCTCTGCACTGCTCTGTCCCTCCCCTGTGCGGCCCAACATGAGTAAAGGAGGACAAGGACCTAGAGTGATGTTAGAAGCATGTGACTGATAACAAGATTCATCAGTGTATGGTCCATGAACCCTTCCATGCTGACGGTCAGGATGGAGCCAGAGGTTGGGAGGAACGGTTTTCTATACTGAGGCTGGGACTAGGTACGTATAAGAGATGTGTGTGTGGATGGATGTAGTAGCGCTGTGTGTGTTATAGTATGTAAATAGCAGCACAATGGGTGTGTGATAGGATCGATGTAGCTGCATTGTGTGTGAGTGCATGGATGTAGCAGCACTATGTGAGTGAGAGGATGGATGTAGTAGCGCTGTATGTGTGAGAGGATGCATGTGTGTGTGTGAGGATGTATATAGCAGTGCTGTGTGTGTGAGAGGATGGATGTAGCAGTGCCATATGTGTATGAGAGGATGCATGTAGGAGCGTTGTGTGTGTGTGAGAAGATGGATGTAGCAGTGCTGTGTGTGTAAAAGGATGGATGTAGCAGTGCTGTGTGTGTGAGAGGATGGATGCAGCAGTGCTGTGGTGTTTGAGAGGATGGATGTAGCAGTGCTGTGTGTGTGAGAGGATGGATGTAGCAGTGCTGTGTGTGTGAGAGGATGGATGCAGCAGTGCTGTGTGTGTGAGGGATGGATGTAGCAGTGCGTGTGTGTGAGAGGATGGATGTAGGCAGTGCTTGTGTGTGAGAGGATAATGTTTCTCCTGTGCAAAAACATCGCAAAGGCAGAATTGGATGAGTGTTACACCTCGTGTGACTGGTGCAGTCTATTCACATAGACACACACCTGATCACATCAGAAGGCTATAACACTGTACATACCCGCCGCACTATAAATCCAACTGGTTGATAGACCTCCACGGCTAACACATAGACATCTGCACAAAATTCTGCCTACTCCCCTATGTGTGTACTGAGAGGATGGATGTACGAGTGCTATTGTGTGTGTAAGAGGATCCTGTCCAGTGCTAGTGTGTGTAAGAGGATGGATGTAGCACGCGCGCTATGTGAGTGAAAGAGGATGATGTAGCAGCACTATTTGTGTGTGAATGAATGGATTATAGCAGCACTATGTGTGTGTGAGAGGATGGATGTAGGAGCTTTGGGTGTGTGAGTGATCGATGTGCTGTGTGTGGAGAGAATGGATGTAGTACTTGCTGTGTGTGTGAGAGCGATGATGTAGTACTTGCTGTGTGTGAAGAGATTAGTTGAGCAGTGGCTGTTATGTGAGAGGATGTATATAGTAGTGCTATGTGTGTAAAGGATGGCTGGATGTAGCAGTGCTGGGTGTGGATAGGATGTGTAGGAGGCGGTGTTGTGTGGAGGGAATGTATGTATCAGTGCTATGTGTTGGGAGAGGATGAGTGAGCAGAGCTGGATGTATGAGTGAAAAATGTAACGCGTACATATGTATTTATATTCAGCATTCTGTGCTGAGTGTGTGTGACCACCAGAATTTTTCATTGGTTCCTTTTTTACTACCTTTAACTACTAAATCCGGGGTATGTTGTATAGTTTAAAAAATACCTGTAGATCACAGTCCCATGGATTAGATTACACTGATCAGTATCACTGCTTTTATAACATACTTAACGGATCACGCATGTAAAACACACCATAGAAATCAATGGCTTTGTTAGGCATCCTGAAATACTGACCCCTGATGCGAAAAACCGCGCAATGTGAAAGCGCCCTTGTTCCGTGATGTGTTACCATCTTGTTGTGTAGAAAACCAATTAAATGATGTTTCTTTCATCATGTGAACATTTGGACTCGGTCATAAGATTTTGCCTACTGCGGATCATTTTTAACCGATGGTTGAACATTTCTGAGAATATGTAATATAATTTAGATTCCAACAAAAAAAAGTGCAAGACATTTATCTACTTTGCATATGCACCCCTTATGTAGCCCAAGTTGTCTTTCTACTATGTGCTAGCAAAGCTTGACAGTTAGGGGTTAAGCAGTTTCCAGTAAGTGGGCCATGCTGGAGGGTAATGCAAGTTCCATTTCTTCAGCCTGATTAACATATCCTTTAAAGTAGAAGCATCAGGAGGAGATTAGCAAGAAAAAGCAAACTCTTTAAAAGCTTGATTACATCTCCAATGTTCAGTAATCTCTTTAGGAGTGTGCAAATGTAAGATTGTCCAGCTCTACAATTCTCATTTTCTACCATGGAAATTGCAGGAGAGAAGGACATATGGGGGAACTCTTGAGTTCATAAACTGGCCTTTCAGGAGACAGCAATTGTACAGCAAAATTGCCAATTATTCAATCCACTATGGGGAAAATAGTGTTTGTTTAGGACAAATAGAGAATAAATAACAGAGGACAAAAGAAAGAAAATTTGTATAAGTGTGAATATTACATTTAGACTTCTAAAAACTATAATTCTGTAACTTTTCTTCACTATCCTTTTTTTGGGGGTCTGGTCGTACCTCTTGCTTAAAGCTTAAATGAAATCTACTATTTGCTTTCATGCATTATGAACCAAACATACCTTGAGAATGCTGTAGCTACACTGATGCAGAAACATATCTTGCTTGATCCCTGGAATGAGTGGTTTTGCTCAAAAAAAAACAATTAGAAAATCATGATAATGAGGCTCTGTCGCTCCTGTGGCTGCCCCGGTGCTCTCCTCTTACTCTAATTATTGTCTTGTCCTGCCTAGCATATTCTGAGAATACGTCATCACTGTGTTGTCCCTGACAGGTCAATCGCTGCACCATCCCAAGCTGCTGTAGACGAGTCATCCAGCTCAGGTTGATTAGTCCTGTCTGGACAGTTCAGGCAGCTCTTTAGTGTACAGCATCCAGCCTGCACCCAGCATTCTATAATTGTTTTTTTGTTTTTTGCAAAACCACTTAGTTCAGGGATTAAACAAGATATTTTTCTGCATCAGTGTCTCTACAGCATTCCCAAATTATGTTTGATTAGCAATGCATAAAAATAAATGGTAGATTTCCTTTAAAGGGGTCTTAATAAAAATTTAGGTGCCAGGCTGGGGAGGGATTTTAAAAAAAATAAACGTGTACTCACCTGCCCCGCCACTTCAGTTATCCCACACTGCGGTCCGTTAGAGCCAGCCCCCTGTATGTTCACAGGGGCGAGAAAGCTTCTATCAGCTTTCGATGGCCTGGCACGCCCACCCATCAGTCGGCAAAACCAGTGAGGGTAGGTACAATCCCTTTAAGCCATCATTCAGATTAAGTATCTGATGTTATTGCTGACAAATCTTTTGTTAGTGTTTAGTTTTATGCAGTTTGGTAAAATCAGTCTAATGGATATTGACTGAAATATTAGGTTTTAATAGCACTTTAAACAAGATGTTAAGCAATGGATATAATACAGTTCTTCTTTTATACACTTGTACGCTTCAGAATCGATAGAGAACCCCCAATTAAATAGTTAATTATCCGGTAGCGCTGGCGGTGTAGCGGCGGGCATGTATATACATTGTGCTTGATACGATTGTTCCATTACATGGAGCAGTGAGTTCTTATGTTGTAATATTAACAGGGTGGATGGGGGATAAGAGCCGGGCAATTCTTCCTTCATCTCGCATGGCTCCAATGTGCAGCCGCTGTCTGCAAGTGCCTATTCATAATTACTGTCATAGGCAATCAGGCCTTGTTACTATGAGTGCGTCTTCCAGGCTCTCCCCCAGCCATATGTAGATCTTCTGAACTGCAAAGTATGCCAATACATGCAGCCTCGCGTCCTAATCTCGCTTTGACCGACTATGTGCAAAACTTTAGTGTCCTATTTTTTTAACTTGTTGTCATGGTTACTTCTAGCCGGCAAAGATTGATGGAGGAGTAAGGGAAGGGGGATGCATGAATCTAGTGCCAGAAAGCGCATGGAATAAAATGTAGGGATTGTTTAATATTTCTCTTCAATGTTGTTGAAATCTTATTGTTTCATTATGTACACGACCACATAAGAGGCTGGTGTGGAATGGATGGACAATGGACGCTGTACACGGCTTGTAGGGGAGAAAACAGAACGACGTAAGGTCAATATGTAGACGTTTAGCATAGGGTCCAGATTAGGACATCCTTACCCGGCTGTCAGGTGCTGGTCACACTTGGCTTTTATGTAAGTTTATAACTCTGCAAACCTAGTCTGATATGTACAGTCTGCTCAGCTCCTCCTGCTCTATAACATGTTGCCCACAGAACGCAGGCCGACGGCTGCACAATCTTGGCTCCAAAGCCGGAGCTACTGCGCATGCGCAGAACTTCGGCTTCGCTGATGAGTGCACGCAGCTCCTCGTAGCTCCACGCTGAAGATATCAGGGTAGGAGTATCAAAGAGGCTACCGGGGGGTGGAGTAGCCTTGCCATGTAGCCTCTTAAGAAAATTGGCATATTACCCCAATAAAAGATTATAAAAGATAGAATGGAGTAAAGGATTAGCCCTAAAAGGGCTATCCTTGCAAATGTTATATGCACCCACCTTAATAGGTAGATCCGTGATGGTAGGTTTCCTTTAATGTCCCCCTAGGTCATTGGTGGCGAACCTATGGCACTGATGCCAGAGATAGCTCACGGGCTGTCTCCCAGGCACAGAGTTTGCCAGACATGGCGTCTTCCTGCAGTCTCAGGCAGTCCAAGTAGTGCCCTGCTATTCTAAAGTGAACAATCCTGTTCTGATTGGTCCTGTCCAAAGAGTGAAAAGGTGTGGACAGGGTCGGATTGGAGCTCCAAAATTCTAGTAGCAATAAATTTGTTACTGCCTAAATTGCCATGTAGGCACTTTGGGAAAAGCTAGTGGTTTTTGGGTCTCATTTTGGGCACTCGATCACTAAAAGGTTCTCCTTCACTGCCCTAGGTCTTATTTTCAGGGGGTGTCTTATTTTTCCACTAACAAGAATTCACATACACAAAAAAATCAACATGTACTAATATACTGTAGTCATTTCATCACATACATCAGCATAAACATCTGAATTCCATGAAGAAAGTCTTATAGACTTAAGACCATATACCTATACATTTAGTATCCCTGTGATTGTACCGAACCAGAGAATAAGTGAAATGTGTCATTTGGAGCGCACAGTGAAAGATGAAAAAATAATACATAAATGCATTTTCATGTCAATTTTAGTGCATTTGGAATTTTTTTCCCACTAACCAGTACATGACATGGAATATAAAGTCACTAGGAAGTACAATATAAGCCCTTATTCAGCTCTCTACATGAAAAAAAAAAATTTCAGATTGGGACCAAATAAAAGAAACGTAAAATGTAAAAAGTCCATTGGCAGCAAGGAATTAAAATGTCCTCTATACCCTTTGTTAAATGGTACAAAATGGAGTTGTTCTTTTTGGGGAATAGGTTCGGGTGCCTCAGGTGCTTTGCAAAAATGTCATGGCACCTGAAGGAGGAAATCAAAGCCCAATAGCTTCTTCCCTTCTGCTCCCCATCATGTGCCCAGACAGATGGTTACATCCACATATGAAGGGTCCTCACACTTGGAAGAAGCTGCACAATATAATGTTAGATGCAGTTTCTTCTTTTATTAAGCTTAAAGGGATATTCCGGGAATATAAACGTCTGATACAAAAACCCATAATGCTATAAATAAATGAATGTAACAAAACTCAATGTAATAAGTCACAAAACGGAGCTTAAATCGTTTGATTTTATGATTCACAAAATGTTATGGGCTTTCTAAAGTAGGCGGGGTTATCACCAAGATGGCCGCCACTGGAAACTACAAGTCCCATGATCCTTTAGTTCTCAGTAACACATCCACCCTCTTATGCTCTGCTACCAGTGATGATGTAACCGACTGTCCTGCTCTGTTACCATAATAATGATGTTTAACTGCCATCACTGCACATTATCTTACTGAGATGACGTCTCACCATAACACCCACTATGGCCAAACATAGTGGTGATCACATGACCTTCCCAGGCTGGTGCAGGACATGTGATGTGGACATGTGACTAGCGACCATCTCCTGCCCTGTGTCTGTTCCGCATGGAGGAAATCGACAGACTAATTAAAGGGCCAGTAGCATTTTAATTCTCCATTATTTATATTCTCCAAAATTTTTAATTACAACTAATTAAATATAAGCCATTTGTATGTGAATTATGGTTATTCCTGGAATACGCCTTTAAGTGGTCAAGTGTTAGGGCTTAATGAGCTTATTAATAAGGAAATTAGAAAAATCCAAATGAAAACCTTGATTTTGTTTTAATTTCTCTACAATACTTAAAAGGTTAACAATCTTGCTATGTGCTCTTTTGAATAGTTTGATTAGAATGGGGTGATTTGTGGGGGGGTTTAATAATACGACTTTTCTGGAAAATTTTAAAAAATGCTGTTCAATTTGTGATCTTTCTAGCATCACAATAAAACAATAGGACCCTTATAAATGACGCCAACAAAAAGCTGACAAATAATAAATCTTAATTTTTAACTGATTTGGGTAGTAAGAATAACTGGACATTTTGAATTTTGAAAATCCATTTTTGGCAAATTTACCTGTTTTTCATGAATAATTCAAAATATATCACTCAAAATTCCCCACTAACTTGAAGTAGAACATTTTACGAAAAAACAATCTCAAAACCACCTGGGTAAGTTCTAAAGATATTGCCAGATAAAGTGACACATGGCAGTTTTGAAAAATAGGGCTTGGTCACTAACAGCACAAATGAGCTTGCTCACTAAGGGGTTAAAGACAATCATGTCAACAACTTCTCTAACACCCTTATAACTCTCCAAACTCTGAATCTCATGTTGAATTTCTTGAGATTCCATTCTATTAGAATCATTTCTAATTGACTTTCAGCCAGAAAACTGGCAAATGTTTTCTTGCCTTGTTGCGCCTTATTTATGAAGTGTCGGCGCCACAATATTTGTCCTTTTCAAACACTCTTCTCTTTTTGGGTGCACAATTTGGGTGCAAATTTGAAATCCAAACTTTTTTTTCCAGTGCTTGTAGTTTCCCAACATTGTTCTATGCAATTTTTGGTGCATACTAAGAGCTGTAAACTGGTCTACGGAGTTCTGTTTCACCTTCATGAAAGTGGAGACTGTTCTTACTCTTTACAGCCCTGCACCAATTCATTAGCCTCTTGCGCCACAATCTTACATTACAGTGTAAATTAGGCACGATTTGTACGCCAAAAACATGGACCCTGCACCAAAATTGAGAAATACCCCACATTGACCCCAATCTCTCATATTAACAATAGCTCTTTCCTTCAATGAGCCCCTCTTGTCCAGGTAGCTGCTTGTAGCGCATGTGCAACGCACCAGTCAGTGGGGGTAATTTATCATTGAGTTATTTTGTCTATGTTTGGCATTGTTATGGCGCAGTTGTGGTATAAAGGCTGTTTTGCAACTTTCCATTGCGCCAAATGAACATAGAACAGTGCAAAGTTACTTTGACATAGGCCCTGCTTGCTCCACATACATTACTTGCATAGACTAGTTTTCACAATACAACTGAATTTATGATTGGCGATTTGGTGCAAATTTCCATTGACAACCTGTTCTATGTTACGACTTTTGATGGGTTTTTTTGCAACATTTCATCTGACTGTCAAAAACAACCCACACAAAAAACATGGCCAGCAGATTTATCAAGGGCCAAAGCCACTTTAATGAATCTGACTGCAGCGGAAATCGTAAGAAGCCGCATAATGACAAATTACCCCAATGATTTTATTCCATGAAATCTTTTTTGGGGGTGTTTTTTTTTCATCCTTGGTTTTTTTTTTTTTTGGGGGGGTGTCTTGTTTTCAGCACCAGATCTCATTTTTGTGAGGGTCTCTTGTTTCTTTTAACACAAGGTCTTATTTTTGGTGGGGTGTCTTGTTTTCAGCACTAGGTCTTATTTTTTGGGAGGGTGTCTTGTTTCAAGCACAAGGTTTTATTTTTTGTGGGGGTGTCTTGTTTTAAGCACAGTGTTTTATTTTTTGGTGGGGGTGTCTTGTTTTCAGCACTAAGTCTTATTTTTTTAGAGGGTGTCTTGTTTTAAGCACAATGGGGCAGATTTATCAAGCAGTCTGAAAGTCAGAATATTTCCAATTGCCCATGGCAACCAATCACAGCTCCCCTTTAAAATATTCATGAGCACTGGTGAAATGAAAGCTGAGCTGTGATTGGTTGCCATGGGCAACTGGAAATATTCTGACTTTCAGACTGCTTGATAAATCTGCCCCAATGTTTTATTTTTCAGCACAAGGTCTTATTTTCAGGGGGTGTATTTATCTGCATTAGCCAGGAGCGAGGGACATGCCGGTGTCCAAAGCCAATGGGAGCAGCATGCAGGAGCCACTAGCTACTAGGCATAGTATTTATAATTTGAGCTAAATGAGAATCAATGTTGTTCTAAGTAAATATATTTGGGATTAATACTAATCCTATGCACTTGTCATAATTTCATAGCAAACCAGAGGTTGAGCTCAGAAATCTCGCAGTATGAAATGAATGGTATAATTGTTTTGTTGTCTGTGCAATGTTCTCTTGTACTACAGGAGGTGAAATACTCTAGGGCTTATCCCGTATTTCCAAACCAGCAGCTAAGCTAAGATTCGGACAGATGGCATAGGGTCATGAGAGCTCCAGCAGTCATATGCCAACCTACTCCATTACTGCATATGGTCTCCTGCCAAACTCAACGAGTGTGCCGCTCCTGTGACTAGTGCAGGGCATAAATGTTAGCTGTTATACACAGTAGGCAATATTGATATGGGATTTAATACACACACCAGCTGTAAATGTGAATGCAAGTCCTACTGTAAAATCGACTTGTGTATGTAACTCACATATGGGTTGTGAAAAACCAATGGGAACAACATCACAATAACCTGGAATAATGATTCAAATGCACTGAACGTTCAGTTATCTACATGAGTGGTATGGTAATAGCCGGAGACCATACACCAGGTTAATATTAAATTGGAGCCCAGTCAGTACCATCAGTTAATGCCAACATTTGGCTTTCCTGGCAATCGTTTGCAAGAATGTAAGGTATAGCACCCGCCAGCTACCAATTATGTAACTGCGACTAAACTTGTATAATATTATAATATTTCTCCATATGGGGCAGGTGATTACTCTATTGAACAGCAGACAACCGCCATCAACTGGGGACAGCCCCATATTTACTTGACTTTGCGTCCCCTATGCCAGTGGCCAAAGGTGCCTAAACTACAGCCAAAAACTCACTTATTTATCACAAAGTGCAGACATTTAATCGGCAACTTATTGCTCCCTACTTTATAGTCTTCAATCGTTTTGGCGTCTTGAGGACACCAATTCCGTTGGAAGAAGGAGGGGAAATTTAGATTATCATTATAGCTTCTTTTAAGGTCCCCTTGAACAAGAAGAATCATGGGGAAGGAGCTCCAATGATGCTCCGGCCCTGTCCACACCCCTGTGCTCCTCCTACCGTCCCGGAACGCAGCACATCCAAGACTACCCAGGACTGCAGGAGGCAGCCTTGAGTTACTCAACCTGTCTGGCAAACTCTGTGCTGGGGTGATGGCATAGGTGCCCACAGAGTAAGCCGGACCGTCGGAAGCTAGGTCCGTCAATCGTTTATTCAGAGCTGGAGGGACGCAGTGGAGGTTCTAATTTTGTGTCCTATTTGGTTAATTCCCTTAGAGGCACCAGGACACTATGTTTCTCCATGCCTCCTGGGTTTTGGGGCAATGGTTTTTCCTGGCACTCTCATCAGTTTTAGAGATAAATTTCAGAGAGCTAGGTGTTAAACTGAAAAAAATCTTCAGCATTGGGCAGTAACATTGGGGAAATGAGTCTATGAGAGTGTTTGTATGGGAAGATTTTTTTTGAAACTTTGTTAGAATCGTCATAATACAGTAACATATAGTCAGTTACTCTTCTAAGAATGTTATAGTTAAAAAGAAAAAAATCGAAACACGATGTTTTCAGTAGAAACCTAAATACAACACGAAAGACATAGGTTGGGGGATTTTTTTGTGTTAGTGTGCTATACACATTGCTTGCCGACTTGTGTGTAACGTTTGATGTGATGTGAGAGCTTAAAGTTAAAAAACTTTGTCAAAACATATGAATATGGAGAAGATTTATACTACAGCTTCATCACGAATATGTGCCTGCCGCGCCTTAACCGTAGCCATGGCAGCAGACGTCGGTACCCCGCTGAGTGGAGGATGGGGTGAGTGCCGTAGTACAGGGAAAGATTAGGACATGTCCTAATCTTATCTCCTGACTATGATTGCTCCCTAACGGTGACGTGCTCCCATTGGCCGCTATGGGGACGTATTACAGCGTATCTACGTTTGGCTTATAAAAACATCCCCTAACAGAATCAAAAACATATACGGCCGTGTGAATGTAGCCTTATTGTGATGGAAAAGTTTCAAAGTAGTTTAGCTACGTTGCCTGAATAGAAATCCACCAAATAAGTTTGGTACATTTAGAGCTTCACTACACAGAAGAGTTTCCTCCATATGTCCCCATCAACCCTTTTATGGCTGAATAATGTTAGAGGAATAATTAAAAAAAATAAAAAAATTAGCTGCATAAGCAGGCTAACCACTAGCACTTTTCCACTACACGTTTTTGAAGTGGAGCGACAGGCGCAGTCTATTATGTTTATTCCTTGACCCATACCAGGGATTTTTACTACTATGCATCCTACCTATCTTATTGCTCAAATCCATATACGATTAATAAAAAACTCCTAATCCAAATTACAATTACCGGAAAACGTCCCATTTTATTTCCCAAATGTCATACTTAAAATGCTAATCGTTTTTGAATTTGAGGTCAAAATTCCTTTCGTCGTTCCCTTACTCTTCCTTTTTACATTTTGAGACTTGGAAGGGAAGGAAAATTAATTGTCAGTGTTGTATCTGAATATGTTGTGGGGGTTCATTTATCGTGACTTCCTATGTGTGGACTATAATTCTTTTTCCTCATTCCAATTGTCTAAGAATGCCTGCGCCTGTGAAAGGAAGGAGAGGTAAATGGTTTCCCTCTGGGAGGCGTGAGGAACCTCATGATTTATAGACCTAGTGACAAGCTGCAATTACTCAAACCATTTTACTGATGAATTTGAGGAATATAAATGGGGAGTTTTGATATGTTATACTATACACTTAATTTAATTGATTAGCGATGTTTTATTTGAATATATGGTGAGCGAATAGGAGTAGGTTACTGTACATCATATATTTAATCCCTGGGTCTGTAGATTCCTGCCCTCCAGCTGATAATTTATAATATAACTAACCAAAAATGTAGATGAAACACCTAAAAACTAAAAAAAAAGGCCATTTTGATCTTGCTTCTCTGGGACTATCCTAAATCTCAATTTAAGCCTTATCATTTGTACATATAGGCCTTAAGACTTTTGCTGAGTTAACGTACCATATATTTAGAATTATTGACCCTTTATGTCCTTTGTAAAGAGCGTGGTGGCCATGTCCTTCAATAACTTCATCGGAGGATACTGCCCAAGGATACGATGAGAAAAAAATCCACTGGCCATCTTCATAGGTTTTGGATTTGACTTTGCAGGAATCTATTTTTGCAATTTTTAAAGTATTTTTTTTTGCTTTGTAGTAGTTTGCAGGATTTAAGGGGTATCCCACACCTGCGTCAGATATTACTTTGCAAATATGACTTAAAGAGACCCTGTCAGGACAATAAACACACAGTAGCAGCACTTATAAGGAAGCAGCTCCTAGTCCTCCCCCCAGTTATAGCATTGTTAAATTCTAGCTATGAACACCGAAAAGCTATGAAACCCTGCAGTACTTAGGCGGCCGTGCCCACAGAGTAAGCCGGACCGTCGGAAGCTAGGTCCGTCAATCGCAGTGTTTCATAGCTTTTCGGTGTTTTCATAGCTAGAAATTTAACAATGCTATAACTGGGGGGAGGACTAGGGAGCTGCTTCCTTTAGTAAGTGCTGCTACTGTTTTTTATTGTCCTGACAGGGTCTCTTTAAAGGGGTATTCTCATCTGGGCACTCACATTCAGTTTCATTAATCTGCCATATATAAACATTTCTTCAATTGGAAGTTATTAAAAAAAAATGTTCCTGTGTGAAGATAATTTCTAATAAATGTAGCCATGTTGTCCCTTAGAAACGAGCTAGCTTCCTCGGATACGGCCACGTCTGATAGATTGAGTGCACAAAGAAACAAAAGGTTATTGTATATAAAATGTCCGGGAGTTACTGCAGGTCCCACAGCCGTCCTGTGGTAATGAACGCTGAATCCTGGTGGTTTGGCAGGACTCTATAGCGCAAGTCTGGCCACCGCTGCCAGAGTGTGACGTGGTCGTATCCGAGGAAAGTATCTCGTTTCTAAGGGACAGAATAACTACATTTATGAGAAATTATCTTCACACAAGAACATTTTTTTTAATAACATCCAATTGAAGAAATGTTTATATATGGCAAATGAATTTAATTAAATGTAAATGCCCAGATGGGAATACCCCTTTAAGTCATATTTGCAAAGTAAATATCTGGCAGGTGTGATACCTTATATCCCTGCAAACTACTACAAAAGCAAAAAAAAAAAAATACTTTAAAAGCATCGAAAATAGATTCCTGCTAAATCAAATCCAAAAACCTATGAAAGATGGCCAGTGGATTTTTTTCTCATCGTATCCTTGGGCAGTAATCCTCCAGATGAAGTTATTGAAGAGGACATGGCCACCAGCGCTCTTTACAAAAGGACGTAAATGGGTCAATAATTCCTAAATATATGGTACGTAAATGCGATCTCCAAGCAAAAAGTCTTAAGGCTATATGTACAGATGAATAAGGCTTAAATTGAGATTAGGATATGATCCCAGAGAAGCAATAAATGATTCCAAAAATGCCTTTTTTTATTTAGTTTTTTCATCTTTACCATTTTTGGTTATTTATATAAAATTATCAGCTTTGGGCAGGAATTACAGCCTCGAGGAATTAAAATTGTATGTGCCGTACTTACCTACTCCTACTGCTCAGCCATATAATTCAATAAAAACCTCCTATTCAAATTACAATTACTGTAATAGTATAACAATTAAAAACGTCCCAATTTTATTCCAAAATTCATCCTTAAAATGGTGGTTTTTGAAGTAAAAATTCAGCTTCCGGTCCACTAGCTCTTCTATTACATTTTGAGGAATTTGGAGGAAAATTAATTTTCACAGCTCCATTCACATAGGATGTTTACATCAAAATAGAGAAGACCCCCAAAATTATTCAGATACAACACTATGACAATTAATTTTCCTCCATTCCGAATGTCTCAAAATGTAAAAGAAGAGCTAGTGGACCGGAACCTGAATTTTGCCTTCAAAAATTCAAAAACTACCATTTTTAAGATGAATTTGGGAAATAAAATTGGGACGTTTACAGTAATTGTAATTTGATTAGGAGGTTTTTATTGAATTACCGGTATATGGCTGAGCAATAGGAGTAGGTAAGTGCATAGTAGTAAAAATCCTGGTGATGGGTCAAAGGATAAACATGAAGTAGACATGCTGCCTGTCGCTCCACTTCAAAAAAGTTAGTGGGAAAGTGCTAATGGTTAGCCTGCTTATGTCAGCTAAATATTTTTTTTTTTTTATTAATTCCTCTAAATTTCAGTCCACTAAAAGGGTGATGGAGAATATGAAGTAACCTCTTGTGACTGTAAAATATACCAAACTTATTTGGTGGATTTTAAGGCAATGTAGCTAAACTGACTTTGAAAATTTTCATCACAATAAGGCTAAATTCACACGGCCGTATGGCCCATCTATGGGGGACGTATTTATGGCGTATATAAATGTCCCCCATAGATGGCAATGGGCACACGTCACACTATGGGAGTGTTCCATACCCGGGAGAAAAATAGGACATGTCCTATTTTTCCCCGTAATACGGCGCTCACCCCCTCCTCCTCTCCTGGGTGCCGACGTATACCTGCCGTGCTACGGTAAGGTGGGCACATCTTCGTGTGAATGTAGTCTTACTTTCATATGTTTTGGCAAAGTTTTTTACTGTAAACTCTACATCACCTCAAACGTACCTACAAGTTGCCACCCTTATGCCTCCGTGTCTTTCATCAACAATGTGTAGTATACTATACACAAAAAAATCTCCCCAATCCTATGTCTTTCGTGTTGTATTTAGGTTTTATTTATTTTTAATCTCTACTGAAAACATCATGGGGCAGATTTACTTACCTGGTCCATTTGTGATCCAGCGGCGCTTTCTGTGTGGAGGATTCGGGTCTTCCGGCGATTCACTAAGGTAGTTCCCCGATGTCCACCAGGTGTCGCTGCTGCGCTGAAGTTCCTCAGAATGCACTGAACTTCACCAAGCTGGACCGAGTGCAGGTAAGCGCGTGTCCAGCCACACTTTTTTTTTTCAAATGCGGCGGTTTTTCCGAATCCGTCGGGTTTTCGTAGGGCCACGCCTCCCGATTTCCGTTGCGTGCATGCCGGCGGCGATGCTCACAATCCGATCGCGTGCACCAAAATTCCGGGGCAATTCAGGGAAAAGTTCGGGTAAATAGCCGTAAAAACGTGATTCGGGCCCTTAGTAAATGACCCCCCATATTTAAATTTTTTTCCTTTTTAACATTAACATTCTTTGATAGATTAATATATATGTACTGTATATATTGACAGATTGTAACAAAAGTTTTCAAAGATTTGGAGGTTTTTGGGCAGGAAAATTTTTTTTTCCCATAGCCAACACTTTCTCATAGACTCATTTTGAATGTTACTGCCCCAATTCAGTCTCCGGGCTCTTTGTTATACCATATACTCTTCTGTGACCTTGCTGTTTTATCTTGTTTGTCTGTCTCGCTGTTTTGTACATGTATCCAGGGTAGATCTTGTTTGTCTGTCTTGCTGTTTTGTACACGTATCCAGGGTAGGGACCAGAACCCAGTTGTCACCCGTAGTAGAGTACTGGGTCGGTAAGTAGACAGGGACAGAGGTTGTGTGAAAGGGCAGAGCTCGGACTTTTTCCTGTCTTGACAGTCTCTTATTTAATAAGAAATTTTATAAAGTGTCTATGACCACATAATTAATTATACATCTCAATTTTATTGGTAAACATTTGAAAATCCAAAAGTGGTAGTACTAACATCATTTGACGGAAACAACCATTGGATTAGATGCCTCCAATGGTTCAGGTCCTACATATTAGGTTGGTATTATTGTCTTTTTACACTTTGTCTATATACTATACACTACATTTATGATTATGTCCATTATCCTGTCTTGTATGGTGTTTGTATGTTGTTTATAATGTGACATTGAGACTGTGATAATATATCCCACAGCAAGAGACAGATTCTTTGTGGAATATTGGTTGTTCTTTGCTTTGAATTAACTATTCCTGCATCTTTCTATAGACTCAGGTCCCTGGCAGCAGGTGCCCCACTATGACATAGTGGGGGAGGGGGGCTGTATTAAGAGGAAAGCTGGATTTTCACTTTTATCATTAGATATTGCTCCTGGGCAACAATTTGTGTTGCAATAGGAACCTCATAGTCCATTGATTTTTCATCAGATCAGTGTTCTGTAATATTAGAAAGTATCCAATCCATCTGGTGATTTCCCAGCATGTTATTGTTATTCCATAGGGGAATATTGGATCTAAGAGTGTGTATTGATTTTCTTTGATTCCATTGACAGCATTTTATTTCTACTGCTTTTGTGTCTATCCAAAGTAATTCTGATTCAATTATTTTGGGTGTTTTGATATTATTACAGTCTTTATTATCACACAGCCAATTGTAGATTAAAACATTCTTTATTCTCCATGTACATATCGGACATATCGGACTTTGTGCCGTTTTCTGTTTTTTTGCTGCTTTGCCAGGTATTTAACATTGTGTCACACGCGATCAGATTTTGGTGCAGCTACGCCGGCTTTCAACTTTCGGATTGTGTCACAAGACCAAGCACTTACATGCACCAGGAAGAAGAAGGTGAACTCCAGCAGACCTGTGCAGAGAATCGACACATGCAGGATATCGGGTGCACGATCTTAGTGAATCGCGGCAGAGAGCATGATTGTCGGATAATGCACTTCCGGTGAACTCCTCCGGACGGGTGAGTAAATGTGCCCCATTACCTTCCAGGGCAATATGATAATTTTCATCTAAATTTCATTGGCTGATTAGCTTAGTAATGTCTAGTGAGGAGCAGAACTGAACAACATTGTTAATCCCCCACACCGGTAACACCCCGATTTGGTCCTGGTACTGATTGTGGGTGTTATCCTTAACATACGGCAGGCAAAACCGACCCCAGGATGCAATTGCTTTCATTGCATGTGGCGATTGTGTACATGTACACCCCTTTTTCCAATGATCATCTCTCCCCATGATGTCACAGGGAGTGAGTCAGCTCTTGCATCTCTGGCAGCCACTATCAGTGTTAGCAGCCATCGTGGGTGTAACTGGTGAATGAACAGACCCATCTAAAAGATTAACACCCACAATCGTTGCTTTTTTAGATTCAGATTTGGGTCAACAAACGCAGACTTTTGGTTTCCAAATAATTCCATATAGACAATATGCCATCATCATTGAGATATGATCTATATAGTTAAAGGGGTGTTCCCATTTCATCAAATAAATAATGTACAATTTTATCCAAATTTTCAATAAATTTTCTTCCACAAGGTTTTCTGGATCTCTGCTTGCTGTCATGCTATAGAAAGATTCGTTGTTTACTTCCTGTGTATAAAAAGCTGTCCATGGTCTTGTGACAGGTGCACAGATTTGTTAGTATACAGAGGCTCAGGGGTGATGTTAGGTTGAAAACCAGGGGTGCACACTGTCAATGTGACATCACCATGGAGCAAAGAACAGTAAAATAATTATGTATAAATTATTTCTTAGTTGACTGCTGAGCCATGAATTTATCCTCCACTTCAAGCCAGTAAAAGTGACTCATCTCAGGAAAAAAGTGACACTTTTCAGCTCCTTTGCATATGACTTTAGAGGTGTTTTTTTTTTCAAATTAAAATTTGATGAGCTTTTACATAGAGTAAAAGAGAAAAGGAATGTAAAAGAGAGTTAGGAATGATATTAGATATGAGGGGGCTGCTAGTTAGTGCGGTGAGTTGCTGCTGTCTCTTTAAATGTACTGGGAATATACACTCACCGGCCACTTTATTAGGTACACCATGCTAGTAACGGGTTGGACCCCCTTTTGCCTTCAGAACTGCCTCAATTCTTCGTGGCATAGATTCAACAAGAAGCTGGAAGCATTCCTCAGAGATTTTGGTCCATATTGACATGATGGCATCACACAGTTGCCACAGATTTGTCGGCTGCACATCCATGATGCGAATCTCCCGTTCTACCACATCCCAAAGATGCTCTATTGGATTGAGATCTGGTGACTGTGGAGGCCATTTGAGTACAGTGACCTCATTGTCATGTCCAAGAAACCAGTCTGAGGTGATTCCAGCTTTATGACATGGCGCATTATCCTGCTGAAAGTAGCCATCAGATGTTGGGTACATTGTGGTCATAAAGGGATGGACATGGTCAGCAACAATACTCAGGTAGGCTGTGGCGTTGCAACGATGCTCAATTGGTACCAAGGGGCCCAAAGAGTGCCAAGAAAATATTCCCCACACCATGACACCACCAGCCTGAACCGTTGATACAAGGCAGGATGGATCCATGCTTTCATGTTGTTGACGCCAAATTCTGACCCTACCATCCGAATGTCGCAGCAGAAATGACTCATCAGACCAGGCAACGTTTTTCCAATCTTCTACTGTCCAATTTCGATGATCTTGTGCAAATTGTAGCCTCAGTTTCCTGTTCTTAGCTGAAAGGAGTGTGCCCACAGAGTAAGCCGGACCGTCGGAAGCTAGGTCCGTCAATCGGGCCGCTACGTACTGCAGTGTTTCATAGCTTTTCGGTGTTTTCATAGCTAGAAATTTAACAATGCTATAACTGGGGGGAGGACTAGGGAGCTGCTTCCTTTAGTAAGTGCTGCTACTGTGTTTTATTGTCCTGACAGGGTCTCTTTAAGTCATATTTGCAAAGTAAATATCTGACAGGTGTGATACCTTAAATCCCTGCAAACTACTACAAAAGCAAAAAAAAAATACTTTAAAAGCATTGAAAATAGATTCCTGCTAAATCAAATCCAAAAACCTATGAAAGATGGCCAGTGGATTTTTTTCTCATCGTATCCTTGGGCAGTAATCCTCCAGATGAAGTTATTGAAGAGGACATGGCCACCAGCGCTCTTTACAAAAGGACATAAATGGGTCAATAATTCCTAAATATATGGTACGTAAATAAGATCTTCAAGCAAAAAGTCTTAAGGCTATATGTACAAATGAATGAGGCTTAAATTGAGATTAGGATATGATCCCAGAGAAGTAAAAAATGCCTTTTTTATTTAGTTTTTTATGTTTACAATTTTTGGTTATTTATATAAAATTATCAGCTGTGGGCAGGAATCACAGCCCCAGGATTTAAAATTGTATGTACCGTACTTACCGACTCCTATTGCTCAGCCATATAATTCAATAAAAACCTCCTAATCAAATTACAATTACTGTAATAGTATAACAATTAAAAACATCCCAATTTTATTTCCTAAATTCATCTTAAAAATGGTAGTTTTTGAATTTTTGAAGGCAAAATTCAGCTTCCGGTCCGCCAGCTCTTCTATTATATTTTGAGACATTTGGAATGGAGGAAAATTAATTGTCATAGCTCCATTCACATAGGATGTTCACATCAAAATGGCCCCCAAAATGATTCAGATACAACACCGTGACAATTAATTTTCCTCCATTTCAAATGTCTCAAAATGTAAAAGAAGCTAAAGTAAAAGAGCTGGCGGACCGGAACCTGAATTTTGACTTCAAAATTCAAAAACTACAATTTTTAAGATGAACTGGGGAAATAAAATTGGGATGTTACCAGTAATTGTAATTTTATTAGGAGGTTTTAATTTAATTATATGGATGAGCAATAAGAGTAGGTAAGTGCATAGTAGTAAAAATCATGGTGATGGGTCAAAGGAAAAACATGAATGCTGCCTGTCGCTTCACTTCAAAAAAGTGGGAAAGTGCTAGTGGTTAGCCTGCTTATGTCAGCTAATTTTTTTTTAATTAATTTATTCCTCTAAATGTAAGTCCACTAAAAGGGTGATGGGGAATATGGAGTAACCTCTTCTGACTGTAGTGCAAGACTCTAAAATGTACCAAACTTATTTGGTCGATTTTAAGGCAACGTAGCTAAACTGACTTTGAAAATTTCCATCACAATAAGGCTACATTCACACGGCCGTATGGGGGATGTTTATACGGCCAACGTATATACGCTGTATATACGTCCCCCATAGACGGCAATGGGCGCACGTCACCGTATGGGAGCAATCCATAGTCAGGAGAAAGATAGGACATGTCCTATCTTTCCCTGTAATACGGCACTCACCCCCTCCTCCACTCCAGGGTACCGACGTATGCCTGCCATGCTACGGTAAGGCGGGCACATATTCGTGTGAATGTAGTCTAAATCTTCTCCATACTTCCATATGTTTTGACAAAGTTTTTAACTTTAAGCTCTACATCACCTCAAACGTACCTACAAGTCGGCAACAATGTGTAGCACACTAAACACAAAAAAATCTCCCCAATCCTATGTCTTTCGTGTTGTATTTAGTTTTTTCTACTGAAAACATCGTGTTTCGATTTTTTTCCTTTTTAACTATAACATTCTTAGATAGAGTAACTTATCTATATGTACTGTATATATTGACAGATTCTAACAAAAGTTTTCAAAAAAAATCTTCCCATAGCCAACACTTTCTCATAGACTCATTTTGAATGTTACTGCCCCAATGCTGAAGATTTTTTTCAGTTTAAAGACCTAGGCATCTCCTGAAATTTATCTTCTAAAACTATGAGAGTGCCAGGAAAACCATTGCCCCCAACACCCAGGAGGCATGAGAATACAATAGTGTCCTGCGTGCTCTAAGGGTAACCAAATAGGACACAAAATTAGAACCTCACTGCGCTCCTCCAGCTCTGCATAAAAGGGGCAAAGGATCTCCTTGTAGTCTTCTGGGATGCTACTCCTGCATTGTCTGTCAGAACTCCTGCAGGTTCTAGTTCTGCAATTTGAGTTCTACAGGCCAAGTACAACACCAGATGTATGCCCTAAAGAGGGCGGAAGGATTGACATCTTGCAGTCTCTCTGAGCTGGGCTTGTGTCACTGGTGCCAGTTGGAGTGACGGATGGCCGAACCAGTCAACTGCTGGGACAGTACGCTGGAACTTTATTGAAACTCACTTGTGACTTTATTCAGTCTCCATATACTCTTCTGTGACCTTGCTGTTTTATCTTGTTTGTCTGTCTTGCTGCTCTGTTCACGTATCCAGGGCAGGGACCACAACCCAGTTGTCACCTGTAGTAGGGGACTGGGCCGGTAAGTAGGCAGGGACAGAGGTTGTGAGAAGGGCAGAGCTCGCATTTCTTTCCTGTGCCGACAGTCTCCTATTTAATAAGAAATTTAATAAAGTGTCCATGACCAAATAATTAAACAAGCATTGGATTAGATGCCTCCAATGGTTCAGGTCCTACATATTAGGTTGGTATTATTATTGTCTTTTTACACTTTGTCTATATACTATACACTACATTTATGATTATGTCCATGATCTTGTCTTGTATGGTGTTTGTGTTTTGTTTATAATGTGACCTTGAGACTGTGATAATATATCTCTCCTCTTTCCCACAGCAAGAGACAGATTCTTTGTGGAATATTGGTTGTTCTTTGCTTTGAATTAACTATTCCCTGACAGCAGATGCCCCACCATGACATGGTGGGGGAGGAAAGCTGGATTTTCACTTTTATCATTAGATATTGCTCCTGGGAAACAATTTGTGTTGCAATAGGAACCTCATAGTCCATTGATTTTTCATCAGATCAGTGTTCTGTAATATTAGAAAGTATCCAATCCATCTGGTGATTTCCCAGCATGTTATTGTTATTCCATAGGGGAATATTGGAACTAAGAGTGGGTATTGATTTTCTTTGATTCCATTGACAGCATTTTATTTCTGCTGCTTTTGTATCTATCCAAAGTAATTCTGATCCAATTATTTTGGGTATTTTGATATTATTACAGTCTTTATTATCACACGCCAATTGTAGATTAAAACATTCTTTATTCTCCATGTATATGTACTGTGGTAGCTATAGTATATGTACAACATAGACAGAAGTGGAACAAGTATTTACATATTGGGGCTTAGTTACTAAGGGTCACGCACTGCACTATCATTGGACTTAGTGCCGTTTTCGGGTTTTTCGCTGCTTTGACAGGTATTTAACAGAGGATTGTGTCGCACGCGATCATATTCTGGTGTAGGTGCACCGGCTTTCAACTTTTAAATTGTGTCGCAAGACCAAGCACTTACATGCACCAGGAAGAAGAAGGGGAACTCCGGCGGACCTGAGCGGGGAAGCAACACATGCATATCCGGTGCACGATCTTAGTGAATTGCGGCAGAGTGCATGATTGTCGGATAATGCACTTTCGGTAAACTCCTCCGAACGGGTGAGTGAATGTGCCCCATTATATTATATAATAATTTTCATCTAAATTTCATAGAGGGAAATTCATTGGCTGATTAGCTTAGTAATGTCTAGTGAGGAGCAGACCTGAACAGCAATGTTAATCCCCCACAGCGGTAACACCCCAAATTGGTCCTGGTACTGATTGTGGGTGTTATCCTTTACATACCGCAGGCAAAACCGACCCCAGGATGCAATTAGCTGCATTGCATGTGCCAATCGTGTGCATGTACACCCCCTTTTTCCAATGACAATCTCTCCCCATGACGTCACAGGGAGTGATAACATAGCTGCCAAAATGGCGATGTGCATGTGCCGTCAGTTCTTGCATGACGCGGGCAGCCACTATCAGTGTTAGCAGCCATCGCGGGTGTAACTGGTGAATGAACAGACCCATTTAAAGGATTAACACCCACAATCGTTGCTTTTTTAGATTCAGATTTGGGTCAACAAACACAGACTTTTGGTCTCCAAATGATTCCATATAGACAATATGCCATCATCATTGAGAGATGATCTATATAGTTAAAAGGGTGTTCCCATTTCATCAAATAAATAATGTACAGGTATACAATTTTTCAATAAATTTTCTTTATCAATTCCACAAGGTTTTCAGGATCTCTGCTTGCTGTCATCCTATAGAAAGATTCATTGTTTACTTCCTGTGGATAAAAAGCTGTCCATGGTCTTGTGACAGGTGCACAGCTCATTATAATCAGTCTTTGTTAGTATACAGAGGCTCAGGGGTGATGTTAGGTTGAAAATCAGGGGTGCACGCTGTCAATGTGACATCACCATGGACCAAAGAACAGTAAAATAACTATGTTTAAATTATTTCTTAGTTGACTCCCAAGCCATGAATTAATGCTCCCCTTCAAGCCAGTAAAAGTGACTCATCTCGGGCAAAAAGTGACACTTTTCAGCTCCTTCGCATATAACTTTAGCGGTGTTTTTTTTTTCAATAGAAAAATAGATGAGCTTTTACATAGAGTAAAAGAGAGAATGTTAGGAATGATATTAGATATGAGGGGGCTGCTAATTAGTGCGGTGAGTTGCTGGTGTCTCTTTAAATGTACTGGGAATATAGATATGTTTAGCATCAAGGAAAGATATTTTTATATTGTAATAGTTTGGGTATTTTCTGATGCAGCGACTATAATATCTTTGTGTAATCCGGCTTCAGCACCTTTCTCTGTCCCTAAATTACAACAGAGGATGGACTGTTGACTATGATTTTGTACTTATTTTGCATTCTGTCAATTTTGCTAGTCTGAACACTGCCCTTTTTCACTCCTGGCTTTCTTAACTGAATTACACCACACCCGTGTGACTCCTGTAGATTTTGTTCAAGGCGGCAGATGGTTAGGCAAGTTGTGATGGACCAATGCTTTCTCCATGCACATTCATCCCCTGCTGGTCTGTTTACTGTTTAGATGTTAGGGGGATCAATGATGCTTGGACCTGGACTCTGACATGAAAAGATCATTTTTCTTCTTCCTAGTGCTTGCTTTAAGGCCCCTTCGACAGTTGAATTTTCCATGCGCTTGTTTTGCGCATGCTTTTGACGCGCAGTACCTGCATTGCACTCTGAGGGTGAGTTCACGCATTATGTTTTGACCTGCGTTTTCATTGCGTTTGAAACGCATATACAACAGCTGAGGAGGGGTGATTTGCCTAATTACATCACTGTTAAAATTTCCGTTTACAAAACACATCGTAAAAGCGATGTTAACGCATGCGCTAACTCATGCGTTTTGTTAACGCATGCGTTAACATTGCGTTTACAAACGTAAACGGTAATGTAATTAGGCAAATCACCTCTCATCAGCAGTTGTATATGCGTTTCAAATGCAATGAAAACGTGACCAAAACACAACGTGTGAACGCGCCCTCACCCATTGCAATCAATGGGCTTTTTCAGACTTGCATTTTTTTTCACGCACACACGTGAAAAACGTGTCTCTATGCGTGAAAAACGCATTGAAATTGCATTGAAAATGCGCATGAAAAACTGGGACACTGAACAAACTCTGAGTGAAAACTGATTGAACTCTGATGAGAATTGTCAGTTTTTCACTAACTTAATCGCACCCTGATCAGACTCTGACGTGATCTGCTAGCAAGTATGGAAGGGGCCTAAGTCTTCTCTGAAGCCTGCTAAATGATTTTGTATTGCTTTATTTTGGTTTTTCTGATTTCTTCTAACCTTCATACCTTCCTTACATTTCTTTACCTGTTCTAAATAGTTTTCTTTGTTTTCACCCATATTGGTACATGCTTCCTCTTGTGTTTTGTTCTATTTTATCTCTAACTTTGGGGCAGGAAAGGAACTTCGCCCAGTAGTCGTCCACCGTCTATGGCAGGATCGGCAAGTAGGTAGGGACAGTTGAATAGGTTTACCATTAGGGATCATCATCTGTGTCATCCCTCAATTGTTCCCTTGGTTGTATGTCCCCTATAAGTAGCATTATATTTACATTTAATTTGTTCAAGATTTTTTTTCTCATTTTTTTGCATATTTTTCCTCAAACATGTGGTCAGATATTTTGCAGTCTATAGGTTCCTGCCATGACAATGGAACAGCTCCCACTATCTCCCTGTCGTGAAACTAGTTCCATTAATTTAACTTGTACTACAAGATGTGACCACGGAATCAGAGAGGTTAACGTTCTGTGATTGAAGATTCTGTCCCTGGTTCTCTGCTATGACTCCAGCACATCTTCCTGTACTGGGTGTTGGGAAGGGGTTAAATAATATTGTGGATTAGCAAACAGTGCATTGTATTTTTCTGTGTGTCACAAAATAGTTACTTTGTTTTCCATCAAGGTGATTATGAGAGTTTTTTAAAAGAAGTTGTTCATGTGGTAAATCAATATTTTTTATTTAATAACTTGAATGATGTTGTGTAATGTAATGATTAGTTCTGGGGAGTATTTACAGGAAATAAGAAAATCGTAGCAGTCTAAATATGTCATTAGTACATCAACAATAACAGTAAAGTGGCAGAAATAGATTATCTAAGGCAGACAGACCTAGAAGAAGACATCTATCAGCAGCTAAATTATGGAAGGCAAGATGAAGTCATTTACCAGGAGTCTACCAGCTGTTTGTACAATGCAAACCTGCAGACAATGGGGCAGATTTACTTACCCGGTCCATTCACGATCCAGCGGCGCGTTCTCTGCGGTGGATTCGGGTCCGGCCGTGATTCACTAAGTAAGTTCCTCTGACGTCAACCAGGTGGCGCTGCTGCGCTGAAGTCCGCTGAAATGCACTAAGGTACACCGGCCTATTCCTGGTGAAGGTAAGTGCAAGCTCCGCGACACTTTTTGTTTTTTAAATGCTGCGGTTTTTCCAAATCCGTCAAGTTTTCGTCCGGCCACGCCCCCGATTTCCGTCGCGTACATGCCAGCGCCGATGCGGCAAAATCCGATAGCGTGCGCCAAAATCCCGGGGCAATACAGGTTAAATCGGCGCAAATCGGAAATATTCGGGTAACACGTGGGGAAACCGCGAATCGGGCCCTTAGTAAATGACCCCCAATGGGTTTTACATAAGGTCCGCGATCCCACTTTCATTGGATTTTCCGAAGTTTTCAGGATTTGCGCCGTTGTGACAGGTATTTAAATGGGGAATGTGGCGCACCCGATCCGATTGTGGCGCAGCTTGGGCCGCATGGGCTTTCATTTGACAGAAATTAGGGGGGCAGAAATTAGGGGGGCGGCCGTCGGATGATCTGACTGATTGGGATTGAGCGTGGGATTTACGATTAAAATTGTCTCACAAGACAAAGCACTTACATGCACCGGGAAGAAGAAGGTGAACTCCGGCGGACCTGAGTGGGGAAGCGACACATGCAGGATATCAGGCGCACGATCTTAGTGAATCACGGCAGAGTGCATGATCGTCGGACACTCCGCACTTCATGAACTCCTCGGGACCAGGTAAGTAAATGTGCCCCAATATTTGTCAGCAGAGATCTGTGTAGCCCTGGAGATCTGTGTAACATAACTTTGTGTGTGTTCATAAAAATGGGTTTATATTCCAGAATTGTAACTGGAGTTGGTGCACTCTTTTGCAAAATCTCTTCACTGAACACAGCACAGCTCCTATGAGCTCCTATCAGAAGAAGCAGGTTTCTGGTTAGATATTACAGCTCAGGGGAGGAGCTGTACAGGAATTTGAATGTAGAGATATAAGAACATAGCAGTGTGAGGAGACTCCCTAAGTGCTCCGAGTCCAGCTACAAACCTGGAATATAAATGCATTTTTCACACACCTGATACTACTAATAACACACATTAGTGTATTGAGTCAATTATCTCTCTTCTTGTAATTTCTTAATATTATATAGCACAGTGGCTTATTTTGGTTTTAAGGTGTACAACCCATGGCTTTTGTACTCCTGACCACCTGTTCACCAATCCTCTGTAAGGGAAATTTTGTCGGGGCTCAATCAACTCGAGAATAAGGTTTTGGTCCAAAAGAAGCCAAGGATCCAGCACTCTTAGTATCCCACAACTCTGATTACTCTCTGTGATAGTAACAACTTGTACACCTCCGTGTCCATCTCATGATCACGGACAGATTTCCGAGAAATTGTTACAGAAAGTATATTGGTTTTCCACACACAAATCATATCAATTATTTGTTTAAATTAAACAACCCCTTTAATAAGGCGTAACATAACTGATATAGTGTCTGCACAATAATGCTGGTCATTGAAGAGTCAAACACTATATACATAACTACCACCTGTAATTTCTTACCTTCCTTCTTCCATGTTCTTTGGCACTCTTCAGCTTTGGAAGCCCCTGAGGGCCTGTTAAATTACTTTCATCCATCCTGTATATACAGTATATTCAGTATAGATGCCAAATTGTAAGAGTTTAGGGCCAGAGAGCCCTCTGCTTGATAACTGTACCGTATTGATTACAGTTAAAACCCCCAAAATCGATAGATCTCACAATCAAAGGGAACCTGTCCCAGTGAGAAGTGGGGCAGACATGCATGACGTCCTGAGGGGGGAAGCGACGGAGGGAAGGAGTTATGGAGGACATTGGACGGGTTTTTTTGTTTGCAATTGTTGTATGACAGAGCGGCTTCCTGAGGGTGGGGGGAAACCGCTCCTTACTGGCCACTCCGAGGGGACACAGGACACAGCTCTGCATACAGAAAGGTAAACTTTCATCTAACTTATCTTTTTTTTCAGAAAAATCCAGTTTTACTATAAAAACTCTTTGGTAATGTGTACACTATTCTCTATGGGGACATGGGAGAGCCAGAAAAAAGACGCCTGATGACAGGTTCCCTTTACTTATCCCAAATCTCACAACTCCTAAATTTAAGGAGAACACTACCCAATCAGGGGTGTTACCATTTGTATGCGTAATTCCATATTTGAACAGACTACTGCCCCCGTGGCATAATTGGCAATGGGAATCTGCTACCGTAACAGCTGTGCGTCTCTATAAGACTCCCAGGAATTTCCCCACTGTGGGACTAATAAAGGGTTATCTTATCTTATCTTAAGTAAATTCTGCTGAAGGCTTCTTGAAAATGTAAAATACAAGTGTTTAAATGGTCCTGAATATGGTATGAATGAAAATATCAGCAAAAAAAAAAAACACCTTACACAGGTTTGTGGCTTCAGAATATGGTGAAATTAGGAAATGTTTTGTACAAATAGTTAAACATTTAAAAAAATATATTAAAACATACAAACTCACACACACACATATATATATTTGATATCTCCCTGTTCGTACCGGTCTCAAAGAATAAACGGTTGGTGTCATTCGAGGCGCACAGTGAGAGCTATAAAAACAGAACCAACAAGAAATATAATTTTTTTTCCAGCATATTACAGGGGATAATAAATACTGACCCTATGAAGTACAATTTTGTTGCACAGATAACAAGCCCTCATACAGCTCTGTACATGGAAAGATAACAAAAAAAGTTATGGATTTTTGAAGGTGGGGAGAGAAAGGCGGAAACCCAAAAAAGAAAAAAATGGCAGGGGTTAAAGGGGTTAACCATATTTTTTCCATTTTAATCCGTTATAGCGGGATTACTGCACGGATATTGGACATCGGCTGTAAAATTAGTGTCACATTTATAGCAAAGGCACCGCGTGTGTTTCCTGGATGTAGATATAGAAGAACTTTATGTCTCTGACAAAAGAAGATACACGTCTCAAAAAGAAGAGACATCTGTGGATGTAGATTGTACAAACCGTGTATAATTCCATAGAAATCAGACGTACCCGGACTATGGAAATGACCTTTACATGTCATACTTAGTCATAATTGTTGAGGATACATTTGGGATATTTAAAGAGATGGCATCATACACACGGTAAATGCCCAGTGGGGGATGGCATATGACTATAGAGAGGAGCCATGGCTGAAATAACAAAACAATTTCCAATGAAAATGCCAATATCACATCTATTTATATACTTAATAATCAAGCCAGATGGGAACTGCTAGGTTACATGTAACATCACATTTTCACTCTGCATAAATCAGTAGTACAGGCAAATAGAAGGCATTTTGTTATATCATGTACTTCTTCCTCCATTTATCAAATTTCTTTCCTTCTCACCCTCCTTTCTAAACTAGTGTTCAAGCCTAAATTTCTGTGGAATCTTTCAACAGAACAACTTTTAGATCATGTCACTTAACTATCCGGTGCCTATAGGCAGGGCCGTATCTGCCATGAGGCAGGATGAAAATGCAGCCTCAGGCGGCAGAAAGCAGAGCCCTGAGGAGGCGGCAGTGCCACTCCCAAGTATCTGACTAACAGCCTCTGCGTTGACTGCCTCTGACTTTAATTACATTGCAGCCCAGGCACACTTCCCTTTCCTCCTAACTACTGCTGTCCAGCCCCAGAAGCTGTCCCCACAAATTCCTATAGTGACCCCTACCCACCTTTCTGCGAGCTGCAGAGTCCAAGTGAGCAGTGGAGTCTATTCGCCAGAATTGAGGAGCAGCAGATCCTCACTGAAGAAAGTGATCCGGAATTCCGGTTATGCAGGTGGGGGTAACCTGCCACCAAAAATGTAGGATGTGCAGTGCAGGATCACATATTATGGTGCACTGCACAGTACACACCCAGCACAATGAAGAGTTTCAGAAGAGCCATCTGATTAGAAGAGAGGTGGGGGAAGGGGACAGCAGGACCTGAAGTCTATTCCCTGCATGTGGCCACCAGCTACTGGGCTGCAGTCTGTGACTTCTGAACCCCATGTGAGGAGAAGGTGGCAGCACTAAGAAGATAAGAAGACTGACAGATAGCTAGTACATAAATGCATGTGTGAGTCGGTAAATCAGTATATATGATGTATGTATACAGGGTCGGCGTCAGCGCTGGGCATACCCAGGCAAGTGCCGGCCCAGAGTTGATGGGGGGGCCCACATAAGGCTGTACCTAAGGAATCCATAGGGAAGAGGGGGGCTGTATCTAATGAATCTATAGGGGGTGAGGGGACTGTATATAAAATAACCATTAGAGAGCTGTATATAAAATAACCGGAGAAGGCTAAATACAAATAACCATGAGGGGGCTGTATACAAAATAACAATTTGGGGGGCTGCCATGTGAGATCACTGCAAAGGGGCCTACTGAGGCTCTGTAGCCCTGTGGCCAACTGAAACCGACCCTGTATATATATGTATATATGGTATGAATATACTATGCTGTATTATGTGTTCATACTGTATGTGTTTGTTTATGCCTTTTTAGTATATGATGCTGTACTTGTATTTATATTATGTGTATATGCTGTGTATGCATAACATGTGTATATGCTATATACGTATATAATGTGTATATCTTGTACTTCTATGGATATGATCTGTATATGCTGCGTATGTATACAATGTGTATATGCTGTACAGGATTCTGCTGAACTTTCTCTCTCTTCACTTCATGCTGCAGCCCTTCCCCCACCTTGAATTCGGCATCTACCATCAGGAGCAAGGATTGTGAACCAAGCACACTTACATGCTGGTGTGTGCCCCATCCGGCAGGATCTGCTCTTTTTTTAGCTTAGTATACTCTTATGTTTACAAAAAAAAGGCTTTAAAAATAATGCAGTTGGTTCTGATGGACTACAGGTATCATGGGATCCATGGGCGGAATGAATTGGACTCAGCTTCAGGGCAGATACAGGAAGAGATTAGTCTCTGCCCACTTCACCACTGGTGAGAAAAATTTTTGTCAGAAGATTTTCAGAACTTAAAATCCTATAACTTTGGAATAAAAGGGTGAGTAATACAATATGGACGATGTTCTGTTTGTTATTAAAGGGGGAATCACAAATGAGAATTTGGTAAAATCATTACGGACTTACGCTTTCAGTTTTTATGGTCAACGGCCATTTTTGATGACCTATCCTCAATATCACTGAGGGTAGTACCCCCACTCGAACTACACAGTGCAGAGAGCTGAAAGCTGAGCTGTTGTAATTTGGGATGGAAACTACAAAGTGGATAAAACGGTCTGTTCCTGGCTCCCTAGATCATGCAATTGCAGAGCTTAAGCTCTATGATGTTAAAATGGGGCAGTATTCAATGATTTCACCGTGGTCATCAAATATGACTTTTTTAGCACCAGTCCTCAGTTTCCCGTAATAAACATGTAACTAATGCCGTATTCCAGAATGTGAAACCTAGTCATATGGAGTTACATATCCTAATGTTTTATTTGTCCCTAAAATATCACAGAGAATACACTGTCCCAGGATGGTGGATATACAGCAGAAATTGCATACACTCTGTATATCGATCATTTAGAAACAGAGGACAAGTTAATTGAACAGTCATTCTTTATAATGTAATTGTTTTTGCAAAAGACACCAAAGTAAACTTTCCGATGATGAAATTACTGTCCTATTATTTAATAACAGGAAGCTTTTAGGCAAGCCGCAGGACAGTGCCAATGCTACATGTCTGTCCAAAAGGCTTACAGATCAATCAGGATTTAGTCCATTGATCCTTAAGTAGAAGGAAATGTTCCTGTGGGCGTTTTTTTTTTCAATGGTACATAAAAAACATACATATTTCTTCCTGACGTTAATACTTTCTGTTAAATTTTTCAACCAAGTTCAATCAAATCTGACAGGTATTTCGGAATACCCTTGATATCTGTTTTACAGGACCAAACCAATCCTCCTCCCTGGCAAAAAGTTCTAGTAATTTATCATTATTCTTTAAACACATGCAGGCTTATTTACTAAGGGTCCCGCGGATGCATTTCCGTTGGGTTTTCCGACTTTTCAGGGATTGCGTGTAAGGATCAGTGGATCCTCTGGACCACCGCGGGGGTGGTACTAGCCGACACCTGGGACCGGAGTCTAAGTGGCTCCTGGTCTTCACCAGAGCCTGCCGCAAAGTGGGATGGACTTGCTGTGGCAAGATACCACTAGGTCGTTCCAGAGGTGCGACTAGCAGTGGCAGCCGAGGTCAAGGTACCTTAACGGAAGAAAGTCTTGTGGTCGGGTCCAGGCACAAGGTCAGGGCAGGCGGCAGAGATGCAGGGTCAAGTCCCAGGCAGATAGGACCAGGAACACAGGCACACAGGACATAGAAACACACCAACGCAGGAACACAACAACACGGAGATACTCTGGTAACACAGGAACACGGAGGGACTCTGGTAACATGGCAACGCAGGATTCACAGGAATATGCAGGAATACACAGGAACACAGGAATACACAGGAACGCAGGAATATCGCTGGGAAGCTTTTTCTAAAGCTGTGAGGCACAAAGACCGGGGTGGAGAGCAGGAAGAGGCAGGTTTAAATAATTTTGCTGAGAATGGGCAGCGCCAATTAATGGCATGCTGGCCTTTAAAATTTACTGAAGGCGGCGCGTGCACCCTAGGAGGCGGCAACAGAAATCGGGGGGCAGGTCGTCGGACGATCGACGAATTCGGATTGAGCGCAGGATTTAATTTTAAAATTGTGTCGCAAGCGAAGCACTTACATCCACCGGGAGGAAGATGGTGAACTCCAGCAGACCTGAGCGGGGAGCGACACATGCAGGATATTGCGATGTAAGCTAATCGCGGCAGAATTCCTTCTTGTCGGACACTCCGGATTGGGGAACATGCAGGACCGTGTAAGTAAATGTGCCCCATGATGTCTCCACAAAATATAGCTGAGAAGTTTTCCAGATTATCAGATTAATTTAAAAATCATCTTACGAATATAAATAATACATGCAAATATATTTTATGGCGTTTAGGCAACATGCACATGGATCAGTGGCTAACACAACTATGTGAATCTTGAAGAGGTTGGGACAACAAGCGTTCATTTTTATTTTGTTGTTCCACAAAAATGAATGACATAGAAATAAAACATGGACTATTATTGTGAACTTAAAGGGGCCACTTTTCAAGAAATCTTTTCCATTAGACATATCTCTGCATGTATATGTACCGGTGTATTTGCCTCCTTTGAAACAGCTTCCTGTTTCTCACTGCTCAAGTCCATCCTAATGGCATCGCCCACTGTGTCTCTTCATAGTTTGTCTATGTTAGGGGAGGGGGAGGGGGGAGTAGAATGAGTCAAGACTCTCCTGCTGCAGGTCCCTTCAATTCAGCAGTGGCCAAACATGTAAACAAAGATGTACAGAGAGTTTGCAGACAGCAATAAAGTAAGTAGCAGGAGAGCTAATTCAATTGATGAACATTTAGGGATTATTATTAAGGCAGTAAAGGCACATGGGAACTTATGTAAAAGAGTGGCCAACCCTTTTAAGCTTTAGAAACGAACAAAACTGATGACTTATGGATCGAAAAGAACAACTGGGGCCTGAGAACAGCACTTAGTTATAATGATGCAGAGCGCAGAGACGTAAAAGGAAGATCTCTAGTTCCAGTTAAAAATCTGTAATGGGGCCCAAAACCTTTCACATTTACAATTTGGGTAACTTTGATGTGCTTAAAGGCCCCATATGAACACCCCAATAAATGTGCCTGTATAGAGTACTGGTTCCTACAATTGCTTCATATATATATTCTGATGTGTGTTCAGCATTACATGTAACACATATACATTACCTATTCTATGGTATTATAGAAACTCATAGCCAAAGAATGAGGTCACTTAGTTTTAAGGTAACATCATAATTCTTAAGGTTGTCTTTTAGACCGACCCCCTTCTATATCTACTACTACAGCTTAGGACATCCGCTATTAGCTCATTGTGAGCCTAGAGCAGTGATGGCTAACCTATGGCACTGGTGCCAGAGGTGGCACTCAGAGCCCTTTCTGTGGGCACTCAGGTCATCACCAGAGATGACTCCAGGTATCTTCCTGCAGTCCCAGACAGCTCAGGACTTGCTGTGCACAGAGCTATATTATAGTGACAGGACTACCTGGGACTATTTTCTGCTTTATTGGTGTCCTCAGGGGCTGGTATCAATGAAAACTGTGACAGAGAAGGGAGTATAAATAATAAATTACATTTCTGTGTTGGCACTTTGCAATAAATAAGTGGGTCTTGGTTGTAGTTTGGGCACTCGGCCTCTAAAAGGTTTGCCATCACTGGCCTAGAGGATCCAGCCCGTATGTGCATTACATGGATAGACATTGATGTAAACGACAGGGAATTAAGTAGACTTGGAGATAATGAAGGCTAATGCCGACGAGTAGTCCTGTTACTAAGCAACACTTGGGAATGCTAACATCTTTTTTCTTCTCCAAAAAGAAAAAGTAAAGGCTAAAATCACTAAAACAAAAGTATGTTATCAGAACATAAAATACAAAACGTAAAACACAACAAAATACATATTAAAGTTAATTAATTGGGCTGCCTGGTAGCACTAGTTATCGCTGTCCTATTGCTTCGCCAGGGTCCTAGTTTCTAACATCAAAGGCTATGGAGCTTATATGTTCTTTTCACGTTTGTTTAGGTTTCCTTTTGGGATTTCCTGCCACTACTCTTGTTTCCTCCCCCACTAAAAACATAGGAGTTGCATGGCTGAAAACTACTGTACAGGTCCTGAAATAGTTGCAACATCTGTTGCATGGCTAGGAGCTGTGGCTATTTCTCCACTTATGCCACCTTTATGCCAAGCGGTGGTGGATTGGGTGGGGTACAGGGTGGGGGGAAACATCAACATAAAAGTGCCCCATAATATAATTTTGATGTATACCAAGGTAACATAGGGTTTAGACATGATTTACCATCTGTTTTGTATGGTACAAGCATAGTGGGTAACATTTCAGTTTACCCAAATGAATACCAAAAGAATCTTTCTCAGTAAATCTCATCTAAATCCTGCAAAATGATGTGGTGGGCACCAATCAGAACAAATGTGCCTTCACCCATCCACCTCCACTATGAAATGTTTGATCGCAGCACCTAACAGGTTAACTTTTAATGAAGGAGGTCAGCTGTACAATACAGCAGACACCTCTACTCTCTGCCGATGACTCTGCCCAGGAGACTTCTCCATACAGTCTTCATGGCAGAAAAAAAGTGTATTTAAGTCTATTAAGAGGTGAAGAAGTTAAGGTAGCCCTGTCACATAGCTTACCATTTGCTACCCTTTAAAATGTATTTGCATATTCCTTACCCAAATCCTCCACCTACACTTTATAAAAAAATGTTTGTAAAAGTTCTGGTTTTGGATGAAATGTTGCTAATATTGATCTGTATTCTTGTATGGTCAGGAACATAACTTGAGAAGGTCCAGAGGTCACATCTGTCCCCAGGAGCCTAGGGGCCCATAAGTTACTTCTTCCCCATACAAAAAGACCAGACTTTATAATCAAGGCGTCAGGTACAGATTTTGCTTCGAGTTACTCTTCTGGCCTTGATAGATGGATATTTTTGGATATACTACACAATAAAACATCTATAAGATAACATGATGTTCTCCATCCTTGTTAAGGTAAATACTACTTGGAATTGAGTGTGGGGCACCATTGTTACCTACATTGAAAGCAGGCTTGTATTAAATGCCAGCACCAGAAAGGTCTGGTACAAGTGCAACTCTGTGGCACTTTCCATGACTAGTTTACACCCAATTTTTTACTCTACTGAGAGCAAAGCATTCTTGTTGCTAATTTTGTAGTGTGTGTCTCAGATGTTGCTTGAGTGGTGGATGACTGGACCAAAAACTCCATATATCCCCACTTTTTACTCCATATACACTGCTCTCCTGTTACTCTGTTGTGCTTTCTGTTGTGTACTATAACCCTAGCTTTGTTATTTGAATATTCTTTGTCTCACAATTCAGTACCTCAAGCCCATCTTGGTGTTGACACAATTATCCCAACTACGCTTGTGTTTGTATGTTTCCTTGTCATCTGTTTTGTGTTCATTCCCAGAGTAATAATGATTTCTTTATTTATACAGGCAGTTCCCGGGTTACATACAAGATAGGGTCTGTAGGTTTGTTCTTAAGTTGAATTTGTATGTAAGTTGGAACTGTATATTTTATCATTGTAATCCCAGCCAGAACTTTTTTGGTCTCTGTGACAATTGCATTTTAAAAATGTTGGGTTGTCATAAGAATCAGGATAAACACCAAAGCTTCATTACAGACACATTTGATAACTGGTATAACAGTTTATTGTCGCGTGGGACTAAAGCACAATAAATTACCAATATCCAGAGGTAACTAGGGGTCGTATGTAAGTCGAGTGTTCTTAAGTAGGGGACCGCCTGTATAGCACACACAGATTACGCATTGCTGCACAAAACTTGCCAAATCAGTTCCTGTCCCCAATGGGGCTCACATTCTAATAGGGACTGTTGTCCAGTTTTCACCTGTGGTTTAGTCCAGGTTTAAGTTTGTGGGTAAGCTCAGCTATCAATAACAGAAACATAATGGGGCACATTTACTTACCCGGTCCTGCGGAGTTCCCCAAAGGTGCATTGTCCAACCAGAATGCTTCTCCGCTCAGGTCCGACAGAGTTCACCTTCTACCTGGTGCATGTAAGTGCATTGTCTTGCGACACAATTTGAAAGTTAAATCCCGCGCTCAGTCCGAATCAGTCGGATCGTCCGGTGGCACGCCCCCCTGATTTCTGTCGCAAGAAAGCAGCGCAGCTGCGCCGCAATCCCATCGCGTTCGAAACAATCCCCTTCTAAATAGCTGTCACAGTGGCGCAAATCTGATGAAAGTGCAATCCGCGGACCCTTAGTAAATAAGCCCCAATATTTTTACCCTGAACCTAGCTTAAATCTATTTTCAAACTGTTAAAATAAATATACAGTATATATATACACAGTATACGGTACATTAGATTTCCACTAATCACCCAAATTATAGAGCAAATAAGTCCATTCAGATTAATATTTTTAGACTTTTTTTGTAAAAAGCAGAAATAATAAAATCTCACAATAATGTTTAGGAAAAAATGGTAAGGAGGACAGTGTGTGGTGCTTCTACGTGCAGAAATATATTGTGGAAGGGGTTAGAAGCCAGAGCTGAGTGTTTATAGGGGATGGCGTTGGCAGAAGCTTTGCCTTACTTGAGCTTAAATTTGGTCTAAAATCGTATGAACAGATGTTTGGGAAGATAACAGGATATTTAGTAAGAGAGATTAAGGGCACTATTCTGCTCAAATGTTCCATGGCTTCTGTGCACGGACGCCCACAAACAGGCTTCTGCACCTGGTGACCTATTTTTATTAGAACGCTGCAGAAGAAGAACCAATGAGAAAGATACTTCTGTGACAGATCCCCCAAATTCTTGTCTCTCTTCATATTTCATTGAGCAGAAAATTTTGCGTGACGCGAATGCGTCATTCTGCGAAAAGGAAAGAAACATATTTCCATGTATTCTATGGCAGATGGCACTGTCGCTTACTATGAAAGGTTAATAAGACAGTGACATAGCAAAATTATGGCGGGGACGTGCGTATACGGCTGAGGTAAATGGGCCAGATGTTGTGTCATATCAAAACAGAAAGACCAGGGTTGGCTAGATGTCTGGATTTTCTTGATCCAGATAATAGTAGAGGATGTAAATCAGGATCTGTTTGTTTAACAGACTGCACAGTCTAGTGGAGGAATGGAGACAGGCAGAGGGAAGGAAAAAATACTTCACATTTTTTACATAAAAAAACTATCAAAAATTAAATATTCACACAGTTTTTTACATTGATTTTGCTTGAAGGAAATTGTTGGATTTACACTGTTTGTGTACTTTCTAATATACAGTTTTTTTTCGGACTGTAAGGCGCACCGGATTATAGGGCGCACCATCAATAAATGCCTGCTAAAACGTCTAGGTTCATATATAAGAGGCACCGTATTATAAGGCGCACCTTATTATAAGGATGAATGACCAGCAGGTGGCAGACCTGTGCACAGTTCAAGGCAGCTGTTGTCTGCAAGTACGGTTCTTATATAAGGCGCACTGGACTATAAGGCGCACAGTTGATTTCTGAGAAAATCAAAGGATTTTTTGTGCGCCTTATAGTTTAAAAAAAACGGTACTTTCTGTATCAATTCCTCATGATTTTCTAGATCTCTGCTGTAATTTTATAGGAGACTCCATTGATCACTGGTCATATGCTGTCACACAGGTACACAGCTTGTTATATCCATGGTCATGTGATGTCACACAGGTGCACGGCTTGTTATATCCATGGTCATGTGATGTCACACAGGTGCACGGCTCGTTATATCCATGGTCATGTGATGTCACACAGGTGCACGGCTCATTATATCCATCATCATGTGATGTCCCGCAGGTGCACAGCTCATTATATCCATGGTCATGTGATGTCACACAGGTGCACGGCTCGTTATATCCATGGTCATGTGATATCACACAGGTGTGCCGCTTGTTATATCCATGGTCATGTGATGTCACACAGGTGCAAGGCTCCTTAGTATCACAGAAAGTAATCAGAGCCATGTGTTATAATGAGCCGTGCACCTGTGTGCCCATGGGCAGATTTCTATCCAAAGGAGGTAAACAATAAAACTTCCTGTTGAATGACAGCAAGCAGAGATCTAGAAAACTGTGGGAAAATGATACAGAAAGTAGCTCTGACCGGTTGCTATTGGCTACACTGCCTTTACCTAATCTTTTCACCTAACTAAAAACTTATCTGTGCTTTATGCAAATAAACCTCAGAGGCTACTGGGGTGTCGAGTAGCCGGCCGAGCATCAGGAGCTAAAACTACACCCCGCCTCTGTAGTCTCTGAATTCTTACCCCTCCAGATCTCTTCGGCTATTCAGCCCTGTGCCCACGAATGCACAGTGACTTCTGGTTCTTGAGTGTTTGCATAAAACATGGATAAAGTTAGTTTGTTGAGAGAAAAGATTAGGTAAAGGCACTGGAAGAATTATTAGTCAGAAAAGAAGCTACCATCAGGAATATTTCAATACTTCAATGTATTCCTGATGGTAGGTTTCCTTTAACCGCGGGTCGCGGGGTCATCCGATCTCCTCTGTGCTAGCCTGCGCAGCGCCCGCACTTCTCACCTGTCCTTGTTCCTGCCTCTGGTCAGTCGGCTGTGTGTGGACGTCCCTGGCTCCTAAGGCGTGGGCGTGCCGGCTTCAGCAGAGGGCCAGCGCGCGGTTAATTGGCGTTGGCCATTTCCCAGAATGCTTCCTGCACACCCTGCCGGATCTTTGTGTCTCACAGCCTTAGATAAAGCTTGTTTCCCATGAACTTTGCGATTAGTGTGATGTCCCGTTGTGATCCCCGGACCTGTTCCCGTTTACACTCCTCTGCTGCCAGCCCTGACCTTCTGCTCTGCCTCTGACCCTGAACCTTTGCGCCTGTCTTGTCTTGATTTTGTGTACCTTGCCTTCGCAGGCACTGTGGACATAGTCGCACTTGTGGAACGACTTGGTGGTACCATGCTGCAGCAAGTCCAACCCGCTTTGCGGCAGGCTCTGGTGAGAACCGGGTTCCACTTAGACTCCGATCCCAGGTGTTTGCTTATGTCATTGCTCACAGAGGTTCAGTGGGTCCACTACCCCTGGAGCCTTACACTGTACCCACACCCAGGAGCTGAGATGGGAATACCCCTTTTTACATCCTCCTCTTCGGTTAGCTCTTATCTGATGTCTAATTTCAATATTTTTTTGGGAGTGACTATAGGTCCTAGAGTCCTTTATATAGATGATAAAGGTCCCCTAGGTGACAGCAATTTGTCACATTTATCCGGACTAATGACCTTCTCTGCTATGGATCCTGCCAGCTTAATCAGAGACTTATGGTTTGTGCATGATATACTGCACATAATAGGTCCCTGGAATGTTACATTTTCCCATTATTTCTTCAAACAATATTAGTTTTCCAGTAAACAAGTCAAAAAGGTCATAGATATTTATTAGTTTTTGTTTGTTTCACATTAATCAACTATGAAAAAGGAAATTCATTTCTTATCCCTGGACAGACCTGGATGCTTTCCAAAAATACTCCAATTTTAGGTCATATTGCCTTTTATGTAACCACTCAGTTTTATTAGGTGTCTGATCATTCTTACGTCATGACTCTGCTGTATAGTTTTCTCCGGAGTTAGCCATGACTCCCCCTAATGTTCATGTACAATGTAAATGATGGAAGATTTTTACTAAAGCCCAGTACAGCAGTATGCAAGGACATGAAATGGTACCAAATGCATTTTTGTACGTTTTAGCTCCTAGGCGAGCTGAAACGAGTGTCTGAGAGTAGAGATCTTGTCAACCAATCAGAGCTCAGCTTTCATTTTCCCACAACTGTTTATAAAATGAATGCTGAGATTCTGATCTCTAACACTTCTGCTAAATCTCCCTCATAGTTTATGAGTCCAGTGTAGTCATGAGGAAAGTGCTTCTCCCGCCTGTCCTATCTTCCCTGATTTTGAGGACACTGATGCGTTAATGTGTAGGCATGTCTATACAACAGCTTAAAGGAACAGGAATACATAACATAAAGGAATAGGAATAGTTGCAATTAAGTAACCCTTAAAGAAAATACAGCCCAATAAGTGTTACTAAGCAACCCATCTCCTTCGAGGGCTTACACACCATAAGACATAGGCTGTTATAGGGTCTTAGGAGAGAAGATATGCAGTCCACACCTGTTTGGTGACATTTTATATCCTACTGGGTGGTAAGAAAGAGAAGCAAAACATTTCTCTAGAGAAGAACTACGTAGTTACCGAACTATGGTTTGGGAAATTGTGTAATTAACAAACTTGTCCCTTCAGGGAACATAATCAGGCAATAGGAGGTTAGTCAGTGACTACTAGGCTGATGAGAGGCTGATGAGATGGCATGTAGTTAATTCCAGTGACATCTTGCTACTGTGAGTAAAGAACTTGCGTGTGCCGTCTCAAGTTTATAAATAGGACAATTCTCTTATACACATAAGTATATAATGGCGTATGGATAACAACTATGTTACTGTCATATCTGCTGGAAGGGACACCGCGTCTGCTGGTCCTTCTACCCTCCATGCTGACAATGCTAGCGGTCCTCCCCGAGTTTCTGCGCGTCTCCACGCTGGCTCCACCCCCTGTTAGCAGAGAGTTAACCCTGCTGCACGGGCGGGGCAGCGAGCATCCAGGACGTGTGCGCTTTAGGGAAATTTTAGCTGTCTGTCTTCTGAATCAGCCTGGGTTCCTGTTCCTATGGGATTCTGGGGGCGGATCTCAAGGCAGCATAAATTGGATCTGGACCTTCCACCTGTGCCAGTGTTTGTCTTCTGGAACTAACAGCTAGCTGATTCTGGTCTCCTGTAGCATTGTTTGCTTCACCCTGGTAGTATATTCCCCAGTTAGGTTCTCTCCTGTCTGGTGGTTTGATCTGACGTACCTCTGGTGTGACCGGCGGTTTTGCTTACCCTTCTAGTTCAGTGTCTGTACATCTTTAGTTCTCTTCTCGTGTCTGCTTTGGTTTCTTAGCTTGTCTTGAACCCCGCTTGTTTCAGCGTTCGTCTTTTTTATTTTTCTATTTTTTCTCTCTGTCTGAATACTGTCCTAATGCCCAATCTGCCGCTTTTCTGTCCTATCACCCACCCTCACTGCAGCTGACAGACCTATTTGGGTTCCTCTCACCTCCCAGGGCCTTGCAGGGTAGTTAGGAGGTTCCTGTGGTAGAGGCTCCCTACCTTCAAGGGGGTTTCTGCCGTTGTAGGGTCTAGTTGGTAGATCAGCACAGGGTTAGTTCGCCCTCTTGCTCTGTTCTGTCAGCCTGCACTCAGACTGTGTGGTAGTTTGGCGTACAGTATTCCAGACGTAAGTTTTCCTAACAGTCACACACTGAGCTCCTAAATAATATATATACCACTCACACCACAATTGACCACACTCCCCCCCCCCTGCATATATCATATTTAACCCTCACAACACAACTGACCACACTGTGCCCCCCGCATATATTATCTATACCGCTCACGCTTGCGCCCTCTATAATCATTTTTATAGAGACACCATATTAAATAATAATATTTTCCCTCCTCATAATTTACAGGGATCTTAATTTATAATGGTAATAATATAAATTATTCATTTTATGCCAGTAACTAGTGTCTCTTTAATAAACTGAGCTGTGCAAAAATGAAACTTGATCTCTGATTGGTTTCCATGGGCAACTGGAGCAGTTCTGCTCTCAGACACTTCTGATAAATCTCCCCAAGTGACAGTCACTAAAAGAGACGGTCAGCGACGGTCACTGAGAGAGACGGTCAGAGACGGTCACTGAGAGAGACGGTCAGAGACGGTCACTGAGAGAGACGGTCACTGAGAGAGACGGTCACTGAGAGAGACGGTCACTGAGAGAGACGGTCACTGAGAGAGACGGTCAGAGACGGTCACTGAGAGAGACGGTCAGGGACGGTCACTGAGAGAGACGGTCAGGGACGGTCACTGAGAGAGACGGTCAGGGACGGTCACTGAGAGAGACGGTCAGGGACGGTCACTGAGAGAGATGGAGCACTGCGCAGTGTACTGCACCGTACAGCTCCCGTAGGGCACTGTGCGCCCATTGCCGTCTATGTACGTCACCCGTATATACGTCTCCCACAGGGCAGTTTTCTGTAGCCTTAGGGCAGTGGTGGTGAGCCTATGGCACGGGTGCCAGAGTTGGCACTCGGAGCCCTTTTTGCTGGCACTCAGGCCATTGTCCAAAGACAGAGTTCACCAAACATTGAACTTAAGAGATGCTGCTCTCAGCGCTATTTTAAAGTGACCCTTTATTGGCTGTTTGGAACTGCGTGGAATGTAAGAAGGTGTTGACAGAACTGCATTATCTTTGGAGGTCCTCCTGCTGGACCCACCATTTCTTCCTGTAAAGAGAGACCCTGGAAAGAAGCCACAATGATAGTTTGAATTTGCCCTCCTTCTGTCAACTATATTGGTGGCCTCAGACGGACGATACAATTGAGGATAGAACAACAAATGGGGTATAATAAAGGGCCATTATAAAGGGTAGGGTGTCAAAAAAAGTGACATAAACAAACTAGTGGCCACTAGAGGTAACATTATATAGTGAGTGTTGAGCACTATACTTTGTTTGGAACACTAGGGATAGGGCAGGGGCCGGGCTAGGTCTTGTGAGATGAAAATGTCCAGTATTGCATTTCTTGTTCCTCTTTCAGAGCCCTGAAAGTAAGGTGGTCTACAGATGTGTAACCAAGACGAAGGCTAGCGCCGAAACGCGCGTCGGGGAAATCTGTGTCACACGACAGGCGAACTCTGATTATGGGTATGCTTTTTGTATGATGAACATAGTGCTGTGGAGCAGATTATGGGGCAGATTTACTTACCCGGTCCATTCGCGATCCAGCTGCGGGTTCTCCGACAAGGTAGTGCGCCTGATGTCCACCAGGTGTCGCTGCTGCGCTGAAGTCCGTCGGAGTTCACTGGAGTTCACTAAGCTATCCTGGGTGCAGGCAAGTGCGTGTCGAGCGTCACATTTTCTTAAAAATACATCGGTTTTTCCGAATCCGTCGGGTTTTTTCTGACGGCCACGCCCCTGATTTACGTCGCGTGCGCCAAAAACCCAGGGCAATTCGGCGCAAATCGGTCATTTTCAGGAAACCCGACGAAACAACGTGATTCGGGTCCTTAGTAAATAACCCCCTATGTGTCAGCATCACTTGTTACACAAATAAGGAGTGTTTGTTGGATGTTTACAATGTAACAAAATGCTAAAAAAAAATTACAAAAAAATAATAAAACTTTTTATTTCTGTAGCAAAACAAGTCGATCCCCATATATTCATCGTGTGAAATCCTCTGTGCATTTCCTGATTCTGTTTTTGTACACAGCCCCTTTATTCCCACATAACAACCTGTATTATTGGTCTGCATTTGTGTTCATTGTAGTATTCTTGTTTTCCTTGATATGATCAGCCTGCCATGAATTGTTGTTGTTTATTTATTATTTAACCCCTTAAGGACGCAGCCAGTTTAAAGCTTAAGGCTCAGCCCAATTTTTTTTGGATTTTGACTTGTGTCGCTTTATATGGTTATAACTTTTGAACTTTTTACTTATCAAAAGGATTCTGAGATTAGTTTTTTTTCCCCACATGTTGTACTTCATTTTAGTAATACATTTTGTTTGATAAGCTTTGAATTTATTTACAAAAAAAGAAAAAATTATGAATTTTTTGAAAAATTTGCCACTGTCGAAATTCGTATTCATTGCGTTTTCAGGCAGATAGATTTACCACCTAAATAAGTTGCTGAATAACATTTCCCATATGACTACTTTACATTTTCATAATTTTTGAAATATCTGGATAATATATTTTTATGTCACGTGGCTGACAAATCGAGTAGCGATTTTCCATATTTTCAGAATTGACTATTTTGGGGATAAATGCCGTTTTGAATGAAATTTTACATATTTAGCATCAAAAACTCCCTATGTATCAACCCATTTTCAAATGTGCACCCCTCAAGCTATCAGAAACAGCTTTTAGGAAGATTGTTAACCCCTTGAGATCTTCATAGCAATGAAATCAAAATGGAGGTGAAATTTAGAATTGTCAAATTGTGCCAGTTATATGTTCATTTTTTTTGCGGGATGAGATGCTTTTTCCAATGTTACCATTTTGGGGTTGGTATCCCCTATTGTTGAAAATTTAGAACTTTTTTTTGAGGGCAGGAGTAGAAAATAATCAATTCTGTACTGGATTGTTTCCTATTTATTTTTTGATGTTCACCGTATATCCTAATAATCCTGTTATCTTTATTCTATGGGTCAATGCGATTACGGGGATACCAAACATTAATATTTTTTCTTATGTTTTACTAAATTTGCCAAATAAAACCCTAATGTGGGGAAAAGTCTATCATTTTTGCATTACCGTCTTCCAAGTGGCAGAACATTTTTACTTTTTTGGCTACAGAGCTGGTTGATGGCTCGTTTTTTTGCGGGAGATGTTGTACTTTGCAACAGTATCATTCAAGAGTACATATGTTTTTTTGATCACTTTTTATTGCATTTTTAGTGGGATTGAATAGGTAAAAATAGTAATTTTTGGCAGGTTTTTCACAGGTTTTTTTTATCGGGGTTCATCATGCGGGTTCAATAATTATTTAGTTTTATTCTACGGGTTGTTATGGACACGGTGATACTATATATGTGGGGTTTGTGTTATGATTTAGACTTTTTTTTAGAGTTATATGTCTCTTTATATGTTATGGGGTTTATGGGCATTTTTAGTTATTTATTGCTTTATTTTTTATTGAAAAACATTTTTTTAGCTTTTTTTTACTATTTCCACCATGGGACATGAACAAGCAATCATCTGATTGCTTGTTCATGATAATACGCTGCAATACTGATTTATTGCAGAGTATTAGCAGTGTCAGCCTATGCACATGCATAGGCTGATACTGTGCCTTTAAGATTACGTCACTGACGCCATCTATCATGCACTGCCTTCAGGCATCTCTGGGGTCCCCAGAGATGCCATAGCAACTATCGCCCCCCCCCGAAAACGGGGGCTGATCGTGGGGGAAAGGCCCCCCAAAGGCATGTTAAATGCAGCGGTCGTGCTGACCGCGGCATTTAACGGGTTAAACACCTGCGATCGGAGCCCACTCCAACCACGGGTGTTACACTGGGGTGCCGGCTATCAGTTACAACCAGCACCCCGTGTTTCCTGATGCCGGTTCGGCTCAGATCTTGAGCTGAACCGGCATCAGCTCAGCGTCTCATATATCGGATGCTGAGCGCCAAGAGGTTAATAAAGGTATTTTTATGATTTGGATTTGGTAAAATGGCTTTTGTTGTGTTCAAGATAGGTAGAGTATGTTTATAAGCCAACCACAGTGATAAATCAGGAAATGGTAGAGTAGATTAGTATGAAGATTTCACTATGAACAGATGTACTGATACAAATTTATTAATTTACATTTTTTCACCCTATGTATGTAGCCCTGTTATCATTGTTAGATGTGTAACCAAGCCCTAAGGGATGGATGGTACTTTTCTTTTTATTTTGTTATTCAACTCCAGGGTTTAACTTCAAAAACTGTATTAAAGAAAACCTAAATGGGTCTTTTTGACACCCAAAGAATGGGACATTTCCTTGAATCTAACACTATGTGAGATTTATAACCTTGGTTTAAAAGTTGAGTGTTAGTGTCCTTGCTCCACCATTATACGGTTGCTCTCAGCATCACGCCTTCCCGCTACCTGCCCCGTTAAGAGAGGGCTAGGAGGAGGCACATTTAGTGAGGTATTAGAAGAGGAAGAGGCTTAAAGGGGATGTCCCATCTAAACAAGTTAGGCCCTATCCACAGGTGGGGCTCTCAGTGTTTCTTACTCCTTCAGGCCGTCCTAATGGCGTCACCCATTGTGCCTCTCCTGCTTAAGTCCCTCCTATTCATTGGTGATTAGACATGTAAGATCTATAGAGAGTTTGCAGTAAAGAGGGGGGCTTGTGGGGGCACTATAAGAGGGGACTGCTAGAGAGGCACTATAACAGGGGGAGCTGCTGGGGGGGCACTAGAACAGTGGTAGATGCTGGGGTCACAATAATAGGGAGAACTGTTGGGGGGGGGACACAATAAGAGTGGAAAAAGCTGGGAGGGACACTAAGAGGACGAGGTTCTTGGGGGCACCATAAGAGGGGGAGCTGCTGGCTGGAGGCAAAATAAGAGGGGGAGCTGCTAGAGGGGGCAAAATAAAGGGGGGAGCTACTGGCAGAGGGCAAAATCAGAGTGGGAGCTGCTGGGGCTGTACAATAATAGGGGGATCTACTGGCGGTAGGCACAATAAGATGGGGAGCTGCCTGGGGGCACAGTAGGAGGGGGTACAATAAGTGGGTGATCTGCTGGAGCGGAACAGTATGAGGGGGAGCTGTTAATTGCTAAAAACATCTGTTGATTTTAATGCACTTTCAGGGCACTTTCACACAATTTGTTGCGTAACGTTTTTTTGGATCCTCCTCTTACTTTGACTCCATTCCTGGTTTGGGCATCAAAAACTGCACCGGAAAAGCTGAACCTGTGGACCCTTAGGCTACATTCACACTACACGGGGGGCCCGGGAGAGGAGGAGATGGTGAGCGCTGCATAGAGGAACATGGAGCACTGCGCAGTGTACTGCACCGTACAGCTCCCGTAGGGCACCGTGCGTCCATTGACGTCTATGTACATCACCCGTATATACGTCTCCCACACGGCAGTTTTCTGTAGCCTTAGGGCAGTGGTGGCGAGCCTATGGCACGCGTGCCAGAGGTGGCACTCGGAGCCCTTTTTGCTGGCACTCAGGCCATTGTCCAAGGACAGAGTTCACCAAACACTGAACTTAAGAGATGCTGCTCTCAGCACTATTTTAAAGTGACACTTTATTGGCTGGAACTGCGTGGAAAGTAAGAAGGTGTTGACAGAACTGCATTGTCTTTGTGGGTCATCTTGCTGGACCCACCATTTCTTCCTGTACAGAGAGACCCTGGAAAGAAGCCACAATGATAGTTTGAATTTGCCTTCCTTCTGTCAACTATATTGGTGGCCTCAGACGGACGATACAATTGGAAGATGTGGAAGAACAGGTAGCAGTAAGTTACTGTATAAAATTCCATGCTGGCACTTCAAGGTAAATAAGTGGATTTTGGAGGTTCGGCATCACTGCCTTAGGATGAAGACACACGTGGCGTTTTTATGCCGTTTTTGGGCCGTTTTTAATTAGTGCTTTTTCAGATCGTTAAAAACGCATGCGTTTTTTGAAAACGCATGCGTTTTTGACAGGTTTGAGCAACTAAAAACGGCCTAAAAAACGCCATGTGTGTCTTCACCCTTAGGCTACATTCACACTAACGTATGGAGGACTTATATACGGCCGATGTATATATGACTGATATACATCCTCCATACACGTCAATGTGCGCACGTGCGGCACCGTACCGCTCTGTACCCGGAAAAAGATAGGACCTGTCCTATCTTTTGCCGTAATACGGCGCCGTGCCCCATTACTTCCTATGGAGAGGGGCGGGGATGAGCTGCGCTCACCTCCTCCTCCTCTCCATGTGCACTGCCGTTGCCCGCTACGGTACGGTACGGGCGGGCAACGGCAGTGTGAATGTAGCCTTAGGGTTTCTTCTAGTTTCCATTTTCACCACTTCCTCTACTGATTCTATTACTTGAGCCAGAAAAAAAGTGCTGCAGCTTCTGTGTTTAATTTTTGGCTCAAATAACTTTTGCTCAAACTAACAGAAGTGATGCAATCTAGAAAAAATATATGTAATTAAATCAATGGATATTTAGACCAATCTGTTAGACTTGTACTATTATCGTTTTAATGGAGGTCCCAGCACAGGTGTGACTGGAATATGAAGGTTGGGAGGTTTCTACTATAACATTATATTAAGAATTTTATGATTTGATTACAGATTATAATTTTCAAGAAGCTGTAAAACGCAGCCCCCTACTAAATCTAATACTAATCATTGCACTATATACACTACTCTTACCCATCATATACACAGATATACGGTACATTCCCGGCATAGCAATGTTTACCTATCCCTTATTGGCTGATAAACTGTCAGGTGACCTCAACCAGGAAGTGAAGTGCAGCATGTGCCTATGGACTGTGCTGCTGAGGCGAAATATGAGATTACCGTAATTATTACATTATAGGCGCACTCTCCCAGCTCCCACCATAACAGCTGACTGCAGCCGTGCAAGACAAGGTACTGGTACATTGTTACGACAACTCATCTGCAGTACAAACCTTACCCACTCCAGTGCAGAGCCTCATTGTGGTGTGCAGTGTTATTGTACATAGTGTGGAGCCCTGCAGCAGGTTATGGGAGGTTCATGTTAGATAAAGTTTTCAGACTTGTAGCATACATACTGTAGCATGTGATGTGAGACTACAACTCTTAGCAGCATGTACTACAACTCTCAGCAACATTTACAATGCCAACAGCTGGGAGCTGGTGGTGGTGCAGGAGCTTGGTGCTGCTCATTTTCTTTCCACCTTGTATACCTGACATATACAATGAACATATACAAAAAAATAGGCCATAGGAGTTCTGCTCCCTGCCGCCGTATTTTGTGGCTCTGAAGCCTAAGGTGCTCTGCCACACGCTGCAACAGCAGATGCACAATGGGGATATGGGAAGCTGGCGGCTTCCTGCTTCACCTTTAAGTTAACTTTGCGTGTATCCAGAGTCATGTAGAGTTACGAAGCTAGAGAGTGCAGCACAGTAGTCACACAGTCCGGTGGAGGCATTAAGAGGGTTGAACGCTCCTCACTTCTCTCCATAGAGAGCGGCAATCTAGCAAAATGTAGACTTGATCGCAGTGTGGTGAGACTTGTGCTTTCCTTGTTGATGAATACTTAAAAATAAAAATCAGAAAGTTTTATTAACTCTCTATTGTAAGGATAAGTTGGGCAGAATCGTAACGTGATTACAGTGGAAGTACAGTGGGTACAGAAGGTATTCAGACACATTATTACATTTTCACTCTTTGTCTTATTGCAGCCAATAGGTAAGATTGGTAATTATTTTTGCTAATTGATTAAACAAGAGAAACTAAAATATCACAAGTACTCAGCCCCCGGTGATGAGTACTCAGCCCCCGGTGATGAGTACTCAGCCCCCGGTGATGAGTACTCAGCCCCCGGTGATAAGTATTCCGCCCCTTTGCTTAGTGTTGAGTAGAAGCAGCTTTGGAGCCTCAAGTTTTTCACACCTGGATTTGGGGATCCTCTGCCTCTTCCTTGCAGATCCTCTCCAGTTCCCTCAGGTTGGATGGAGAACGTTGGTGGAAGCCATTTTCAAGTTTCTCCAGAGATGCTTGGTTGGGTTTCGGTCCGGGCTCTGGCTGGGCCAGTCAGGAATGGTCACTGAGTTGCTCTGAAGCCTCTGCTGTGTTATTTTAGATGTGTGCTTAGGGTCATTGTCTTGGTGGAAGGTGAACCTTCGGCCCAGAGCAGTCTGAAAGAGGTTTTCATTGAGCACATTCTCCACACAAAAAGTTCAATCTTGGTCTCATCAGACCAGAAAATCTAACTTCTCATAGTCTGGGAGTACTTCATGTATTTTTTGGCAAACTGTATGAGGCTTTCATGTCTTGCACTGAGGAGAGGCTTCTGTCGGCAGACTCTGCTATAAAGCCCCGACTGGTGGAGGCTGCAGTGATAGGTGACTTTGTGGATCTTTCTCCCATCACCCTACAACATCTCTGGAGCTCAGCCACAGTGATCTTGGGGATCTTCTTTACCTCTCTCTCCAAGGCTCTTCTCCCACGATTGCTTAGTTTGGCTGGTTGACGTTCTCAAAACTTTTTACTTTGCTTGAATATTCACATATTTACATAAACTTTCTTATGAATTTTCATACAGGTAAGCATATCTTTTCTTTCCATTTATACAGTTATCGGCTAGCAGACATTCTTAAACTCCTTGTGAGTGTGAACACTATACAAGCGGTCCCTTACTTAAGGACAACCGACTTACAGACAACCCATAGTTACAGACAGACCCCTCTGACCTCTGCTGAAGCTTTCTGAATGCTTTACTATAATCCTAGATTGCAACAATCAGCTGTAAGGTGTCTGTAATGAAGCTTTATTGATAATCCTTGGTCCCATTACAGCAAAAATGTTTAAACTCCAATTGTCACTTGGGCCAAATTTTTTTTTTCTGGATCTACAATTATAAAATATACAGTTTCGACTTACATACAAATTCAACTTAAGAACAAACCTCCAGACCCTATCTTGTACTTAACCTGTGGACTGCCTGTATGTCTAGTTTTTTTAAGTCGCCTATTCGGCGATCATAGCACTCACTTGTTCGGAGACCTCAGGGCTGAGACGCACGTTTCTCTGTCAGGGTTTTTTATGGGTTGTTTTTAGTGTCGTGGTGACCATACTATTGATATTTATTGTTTATGTTAATAAAATATGTATCCTTGATAAATCAGTTTATTTATGGCTATATGTCTTTACAAATTTTATCATACAGTCTGTAGATAGGTACTTTTATATTTGAGTTTTGCAGGCCGTGCATTGAACGTTTAGGATCTGGTGAATTGGTATGCAGATCTTCGTCCTGCCACAATTCTGTCCCTGAGCTAATTGGGCAGTTCCTTAGACCTTATGATTCTCATTTGCTCTGACATATACTGTGAGCTGTGTGCCTTTCCTAATCCAATCAGTTTAATTAAACACAACTGGACTCCAATGATGGAATACAACCATATCAAAGAGGATCAGAAGGATATGGACAGCATGGGAGCTAATAATGAGTGTCTCAGCAAAGGGCCTGAATACTTATGACCATGTGATACTTTAATTTTTCTTGTTTAATAAATTAGCAAAATATCTACATGTCTGTTTTTTTCTGTCAAGATGGGGTGCAGAATGAACATTAATGAGCAAGTAATTAAAATTGCTTCTTTGATCTTACCAATTGGTTTCAATGAAGCAAAGACTGAAAAAAATTAGTACCTACTGTCTCCCCTTGCATGCACTTATGGATACGGTACCATTTACCTCTATGGGGGCTGTGCTATAGCTGCAAATTGTGTGTCTGTATCCTGGCCCCCAATATGCTAGTGTGCATAAGGACTAATGGGGACCAGTGATTTATTCTTGCTCCATATTCCATTTGTGATCTAGCCTAGGCTGGAACGTATGCGCTGCAAGAGCACAGAGCCCTAGCCGAACAAGTATATTTACTTTTCGCCTGCATTATGAGTTTGCCCATATCTGCCCAATTGAGTCCTTAAATCCAAGGTCATATTAACTGTGGCATCTGAGAGGTTTTTGTATGACACAAAGTTACATTTTGCCATTTTGATGACTGTACATGTAACTCCTTTGTTTATCTGCACAACAGGTTCCTAATACATCCCCCAAATCATTGTGTCTATATTCATATTAGTATTGGGTTATTGGGTATGATATAGGCTACAGTGCCTGAAATATCTATATTAGGTGTACAGTATTATGTATATGATTATTGGCTCCACATATATTAATAAAGAGCGGTAGATATTATTCTATACATCACTTCAGGGTTGTGTATATAACTCCCCAAAATATACAATCACTTGCAGTAGTATGTACAATTCTAGTTGGCCTCTACGTTGGTCGCTAATAGTTGCTACATGTGGAAACTTAAAAAATAAATAAAATATATATATATATATATATATATATATATATACGGTTTCCATTAGTCCACCATGACGGCCCATATATATTACCACCCATGTATATTATACTGTACTTTATGGAAAAATTGTGTGTGATTTAACATACAATAAAAGAGTTGCATCCGCTGCCGGTGTAGTTATTTGGTAGTCACTGGAGTATGGATGCCGGGGGTGGGGTATTTAACTTCTCTGCTTCCTGTCCCTACAGAGGTCAAGGGGTCATCCTCCAAGTGGGGCCGTCATGGTGGACTAATGGAAACCGAATTAACGGTGAGAATAATTCCCATTTTTTCTTTCAACTATATTGTTGTCCTCAGGGGGCCGATACGATTGAAAGACGTGGAAGAACAGGTAGCAATAAGTTACTGCTTAAAATGCCATGTTGGCACTTCATGGTAAATAAGTGGATTTTGGTTATAGTTTGGGCACTCTGTCTCCAAAAGGTTCGCCATCACTGCTCTAGGGGCTCCCCACAATATACAATCACTTGCAGTAGTATGTACAATTCTAGTTGGCCTCTATGTTGGTCGCTAATAGTTGCTACATGTGGAAACTTAAAAAAAATATATATATATATATAATTCAGGGAAGCATGGAGCTCCCAATGCCTAAATACAAAATACTTATAGTTTTTTCTTATTTTGCTTACTTTGCAGAGTATATAATTTCCTAAAATGAGTTACGGGAGCACAGCCATCCTTTTACGTTGCTGGAAATGTAGAAAGTTTGTGACAGATTCTGCATGTATCATCAACAATGAAGAATGCATTCAATCTCCGGTCAGTATTGGAGTCTCCACAATGTACTTGAGTGTTACACTCACCGGCCACTTTATTAGGTACACCTGTCCAACTACTCGTTAACACTTAATTTCTAATCAGCCGATCACATGGCGGCATTTAGGCATGTAGACATGGTCAAGACAATCTCCTGCAGTTCAAACCGAGCATCAGTATGGGGAAGAAAGGGGATTTGAGTGCCTTTGAACGTGGCATGGTTGTTGGTGCCAGAAGGGCTGGTCTGAGTATTTCAGAAACTGCTGATCTACTGGGATTTTCACGCACAACCATCTCTAGGGTTTACAGAGAATGGTCCGAAAAAGAAAAAACATCCAGAGCGCGGCAGTTCTGTGGGCGGAAATGCCTTGTGAATGCCAGAGGTCAGAGGAGAATGGGCAGACTGGTTCGAGCTGATAGAAAGGCAACAGTGACTCAAATCGCCACCCGTTACAACCAAGGTAGGCAGAAGAGCATCTCTGAACGCACAGTAGAAGAATTGATGCAGTTCTGAAGGCAAAAGGGGGTCCAACCCGTTACTAGCATGGTGTACCTAATAAAGTGGCCGGTGAGTGTGTATATATATTGATTTGCTGATTTTTCTTACAGGTTATTTGTGTTGGTCCTCATGTACACAAACATATTATCGCCCGGGCTACATATAGCATAGAGACCGGTGCAGGATGGGGGGGTTGCACCTCACCCCTCTCCTTTGAAAGGCAATCAGCTCAATCACGGTGCGGTGAGACACCATGTGCCATAAACCTCTATGGGTGCCGTGATTTTGCAGCCGTATCACCGGCCCCCCATACGTTTGTGAGCATGAGGCCTTACTCCATTTTTTATAGGGATTGTAGTATTTACTCATTTATTATTCAAATAACCACTGTATAGTCCTTTGTGGGACCCTAAAGGGATCCCACCACCTCCTTAAGGCACAGCTGTCCTAAGAGTCTAGCACTGCACCCTGTACCTATGTATGCAAATTATTCACAATGGTGCACCCATGTCACCTCCCAGACCCTAGCTCCTCCTCCACATGTCCGCCCTCCTTATACATCCTGAGTAGACCTTTACGTGTTGTCCTAGACTCTCTTTAAAGGGATTTCCAGGGACAGGGATGGCAAAAATAAAATTAAAAAGAACGCATGCCTACCTGGTGCCAGTTTCCAGTCCGTACATTGTTCTGATGCTCACAGTTTTTGGCTCTGTGCTAAGCTGACAGTTCATGGAAATAGGCTTTGGGACGACAAAGGAAGTGGTGCCCAATGGTAGAGGAAATAATGACCCCGTGGTCCATTGAGGCCGTTTATTGGCCGTAGCGAATCCCATGACCCCCTGGAACACCTGGAAGAGGGTAAGTATATATATATATATATTTTTTTTTTTTTGCCACAGGGTTTTCTAGATTTCCTGGAAACGCCCTTTAAAATCTTTTCAACAGAATAGTTGGGCGTCACATATCCATGATGCTCTATCGACGTTAACATGGAGAAGCAGTTGAGAACCAAAGTTCAGAGTTTCCAAACAATCAACATTTTAAAGGATTAATGAAAAATATAAAAATTTGGGGAATCTGCAACTTGCATACATGGATTGGTTACCTTTTAGACCCTAGCCCTTCGTTTTAGAACAAGTTTTGGTGTCTGTAGACTTTTACCTACCACCAGAGTTTCTTCTAAAGTTACTTTTTTATATTCCGGAGAACTTTTTTTTTTCTATTTTTATTTCAAGTTGCTTAGAACAAGAATAATTTTTCATTTCTAGATAGGACATTGCCTTAGTGCATTTTATGTCACGGGCAAAGAGAAATATCGAAAGTTTGGATGCTTGCACAGAATAGAAAATCTGCAATGATCCTTGGTCCTCCGCTAATGAATATGTCCTGCTGAGCTAGGGAAATGTGTCGGAGGAGGACTGACAAGCTGCTTCCCCTACTGAGCGCTGTCAGATTCAAGGGTGCATTGGACCAGCCTTTCATTGTTAGGGTTTTTTTTTTTAGCAAGAAAAACTTTATCTTTATTCCATTTTGATTTGGAAGAACTTTTCATTTTCTAAGCATCCTTCGATAGATATTGTTAATGACGCACAGTGCCACCACAGGTGAAATGAAGCATTACACAGTACCCATTAAAACCAGTTGCGGACTGACTCACATTAAAGGGGTTTTCCCATGAATTTAAGTACGGCCCTATCCACAGGATAGGGCTTAAGTTGCTGATCGGTGGGGATCTCAGTGATAAGACCCCCACAGATAACGAAACCTAGGGGTCCGATCAGGGCCAGATTAAGGTTGGTGGGGGCCCCTGGGCACAAAATCTGGTGGAGGCCCCCACTTAGTGTATCATGCATACGTCCTCCTGCTCACTTTCCCCTACCCCAGCAGTAACACAGCTCCATACAGCCAACTCCCCCCCAGTAACACAGCTACATACAGCTGCCTCGCCTCCCAATAACACAGCTACATACAGCTGCCTCGCCCCCAGTAACACCGCTACATACAGCCGCCTCGCCCCCAGTAACACCGCTACATACAGCCGCTCGCCCCTAGTAACACAGCTAGATCGGGGGAGGTCTTGTATGGTCACTGAGAACTGTCTCTAGTTCAAAGCGATGCTCTGCAGCCGTGCTGCAGCACATCACTCCATCCAGAGGCAGTCAGCTCACAGCAGTGTTTGGGGCAGGACTGCAGAGCTAGCTCTGTGCGAGTTGACACTACCTGCCTGTCTGGGAGCGATCCTCTGCAGCAACGCCGCTGGACATCGCTCCCAGTCAGTGTCAGACATGCTCAGCTGGTGGGCTCGCACCCCGGGAGCCTCGACTATGATCCGGCTCTGGGCCTGATGGAGTCCCACATACCTCTGTCGGACCACTCGTCGCTCCATGTAGCAGAAGGCCCGCATGACCATTCTGCTCCATACATCTCAATGGAGCTGACGGAAATTGCCAAGCGCCGCGGTCTGCTCCATTACTCTCATGGAACGACGAGGGGTCTGACTGAGGTACCTGAGACCCCATCGGACCCCTTGTTTTCTCGTCACTGAGACCCCCATGATCAGCAATTTAGGGCCTATGCTATGGATAGGACCTAACTTGAATTATTGGTAAAACCCCTTTAAGTAGAAACGGCTTTGTACAGGATACTTTGGTCTTATGGTCTTATGTTAGCAAATATTCACTTTTTATCTTAATGCAGATGAGCTTCTCCAGGGTTAACCAGGGATGGGATAATGTCCACTGATGCATCCATGTTCTTTCCTTGTTAAATGCTAATCATTTTGTTAAGGGGCAATGCTGGGCCATGCTGGATGGTACTAAGTGGCATAAAAAGTAGTACAGGTGCTCCAGCAGCCACATCCCTGCCCCTGGTGCGCTGAAAAGCTAAAGGGGTTTTCCCAGGAAATAAAATTCTCAAATCTCAATCCCCTAATGATGTTTACACAATAAAGATCATTTTAACCCGTTACTTAACAAGTTTACTCAGCTTTTTTTCAGTTTTAGCTCCTATCACTCCCTAGGCTGGTCAGTGCAAAATCCCTAGGTGTGGGTGGGCCTAGCAGGCACATTATTATCTATCTAGTTCTGTGAACACACAGTGTGGTTAGATTATCAGGGTACAGGTGTATATACACTTTCATCTGGCTTCTGACATTGTACTGACATATAGAGAGAGTTGAGACAGATCAGAGATGATGAGATGCCTATTACACAGAGGCTGACAGGCTTTTACACTGTCAGCTCTTATACATGCCTGTTTTCACAGATATGTGCGTCCTTCCCCCTTTGCCCAGATAACTTATCTGCCTGTAGCTTGCAGCTTCTCTTTTCTCACAATGTGTTTGCTGGCAGGAAGTGATGAGTGTCTGAGCTCCATGCTGGACTGCAGGACCCCGACCCTAAAGTCAGAAGCTACAGGGTCGGGTCCAGGGGCAACCAAAATTGTGTACACCAGTACTGATAGAGACCAGTTAGAATTCTATCTGTGAAATGCTGTATTTTTATTAATAACAGTGAATTAGAGTGTCTTATTTTGTCATCCTGAGTACATATAAGAAACTTGTCTTCATGGGAACAGCCCTTTAAAGCTGAAAACAGATCTTTTTTTGGGAAAAATCGAATTCTGAAAAAAAATAAAGGTATGTCTAAAAAGCTTATAAAGTGCCTACACAATGCTAGTTACCCTTGAGGAGTGATATGGGAGCTGGTAGAACCTATTCCCTATGAAAGGAAATCTCCCATCAAAATACATCATTATAAGCCAGGGACAATTACTCATATCCAGACACTGTGACTGTGCTAATCTTCTTATATTTGTTATCCATGATCTCCTTCCCTTTATAATCATATTTTCAAATTATGCTAATGAGACAGAAAGGTGGCTTTAGCAGACTCCCTCCGTGCTGTAGCTTCACAGGCTGTTACATTGTGCAGGAGTTGAGCTTCCTCTTCTGCAGTGAGTTACATCAGGCGGGAAGGGGGAATTGCTGAGGGCTAAGGTTGGGTCTGTGAAGCTGCAGCACAGAAGGGCTGTGTTAATGCCCTCTGAGCCGCCAGGCTCATTAGCATAATTTTAAAAAGTTGAGAAGACAGAGTAGCGGGGACAGGGAGAAGAAGCCTAAAGTTGAGTATAGTTTTTTTTTTTTAGACTGGCGGATTATATATGGGCAGGGTATGGGGTGGTTTGTGGGTGCTGTATGCCCCTCGAGAGGCCCCCCTTTTGATTGGAAAACCAGGGGGCCCTTGAAAACACAGTCCCACTAGACCCCCCATGATGGCTGCCCTGACCACAGTCAACAAGGGGGTTGTCCAGGGGGAACTGTGTCATGATACCTTCTTCATCCAATGATTGGCCTCCTCGGACCAGGGGACAACACAGGAAGTGAAGTCCCGTGGAAAACAGAAGTGACGTCCAGGGCCCAAGGAAGCCACTAATTAGATTAGGTGGGTCATGTGTCCTACCAGAACTTCCATCTGTATGCTGACCCGTAAATCAGAAGTACTGTAGCCAGGAACCGGAGTGGGAAAAGTGTTTTTCCTTTTTTCCACCCTGTCCACGGCCTCATGAGGATTTTCCATATTTGTGGAACACCCCTTTAAGAACAGATTTACCAATTCCTCTGGAGCAGGATACTCCTTTTCACCTTAATAATTTCCTTATTCATAGTGAAATACTACAATAGGCATTGGGTGGCCCTAACTTTTCTGTTCAGAAGATGAAAGGGCAAGTTAAAGAAATCATTAATAAAAACACACGTTTCCGCATGATATTCGGCAGCGAGAGCTGCGGCACTTGCCACTGGTGAAATCCCGTCTTTCCATGATTACACAAGTATCTTCCTGTCATTTATTATGAACTTGAAGTGTGTGACCCTTCCCCGGGATTTCACGCCAACAAATTTGACTGGGAGCTAGAAAACCCTGCAGTTATTTAATGCATTAATGTTGTCCTTGTCACATGCCATTAAGCGGTGACACAATTACATTTGTATTAGCAGCGCACATTGCAAACAAGTGACGGTAGGCTGGAGAGTGTGATTTCATGGATGGGACAGGCACATAATCCACGGATATCGTCACCCCCCCGGAACAATGAAATCTGTACTTTAGGCTTTAATTTTTCTCATTATTTCTCTGCTTTCCTGGGGCGTCTTAATTTATTCATAGCAACTTTTCCATCGGAACAGATGTTTCAACATTTGTGGAAATCTAGACTTTGACTGCAAGTGTTTTACTTGTTAGGTAAATCTGGAAAGGGCGATATCAAAAATTCCTATATGTTTTTCGTTCATGTAGGCATATAAATATGGAACACAGCAGCCTAATGTTAATTTAAGGGTATCCAGTTTTTTAGTGTCTAATCTCTCGGGGTGACTGACCGCTGGGATCCCATTAAATCTGCCACCGTAACTGTGAAAATGTTTTTATATTTGTTATACATAGCTTCCTTCCTAAAATCAACTTTTAAAATTAAACTAATGAGGCAGACTGGCGTGTTACCAGGGCACCTCTGTGCTACAGATTCACATGCTGGTACACTGTCTCCCCCTCAGTTCTCCACTCCTCTCTGTCTGATGTAATCTCAAGCAGTGGGAAGGGGTGGTGCTGCACAGTGTAAGAGCCTGTGAAGCTACAGCAGGTACCTACCAGAGCACTTCTGGCTCATTAGTATAATTTTAAAAGTTGATTTTAGGAAAGCTTTGGAAAACAAATATGAAAATAGAAGATGACCACAGTCACTGTGCCTTGATCCATGAGTAAGTGATCCTGGTTTATGAAGCTTGATTTTGATTCCCTTAAAGTTCCCTTTAAGTTGGGGAGTGAAAATGGAATCTCAAAATGTAGAAAGGGCATTGGCGGCAAGGGATAAAGGCAAAGGTAGGCACAGTATTCATAGCCTACCAGTCTCCTAGTGCTTTATGAATGGAACCCAGAGGGGTTAAGGGGGTTGGCCACATTACCTCATGGTTTTTTTTTTATGTGTGGGGGTGGGATATTAAGTACTGTAATTTACCTAATGGGGTTGGGGGGTCCATCCACTGGTACCTCCAAAGATTATAAGAATGTGGGTCTCCTTACCCTAAATCATGGAGCTCAACCTGTTGTAACATTTAAAGACTTTAGGCCGGTCTTGACCTCTATTCCCCACTGCAGACTGTGCAGTTGGGGGACTGAAGCTGATCGTAGCATGCTTTCATACCGGAAGTTCTTAATGTAAAATTGATGATAAAAGTTGAAAATTTTAGATCAAATTTGGGACAATTTTTTTACCCTCTTGTTCTACTTTCTGAAAAAGTGGGCGTGTTTAAGGAGGAGCTTTGTAGAAGGTAATGAAGCTTCCCACAGCCTCAAACTGGTAGCTGCTCCAGAATCGGTCACACAGGATTTGAAAACCTTGCAACCAATGAGAAATTATCGATAGTTGAAGAGTTCCTTGCCTACATAAATTAACCCTAATATATACTGTAACTGTTTTATCTAATGGCAGTCAGTGGGTAAGATTTAATTACCCAGTCCTGTCGCGATCCCCTGGTGCGTTGTCCGATGAGGATTCGGATCTGCCGCAATTCACTAAGATCGAGCACCCGAGTTCCTGCATCCGTCGCTTCTGCGCAGAGGTCCGCCGGAGTTCACCTTCTTCTTCCCGGTGCTTGTAAGTGCATGTCTTGTGACACGATTCTAAATGTTAAATCTTGCGCGTTGTCCCAATCCATCAGGTTGTCCAGCCACGCCCCCTATTTCTGTTGCGTGCAAGCCGGCTCCAATACGCCAAAATCCGATCACGTGCTCCAAAATCCCAGGGCAATTCGGCGCAAAACGGAAATCAACGGGAAACCCGACGAAAATGCGCTCCGTGGAGCCTTAGTAAATGAACCCCATTGTCTTGAAGGACCAGCTATGTTATGACGGCACAAGGATGCACTGGGGGATCATTGAAGTTACGTTCATTCTCTTTTGCCATAAATCTCAAAACTGTTGTGTGATGAACCCCCACTCTTGACTCCAGTCATGGGGTACACTTACGCTAGGGGACCCTTAAATTTATAACATAAATCCCACCCAGCTATCCAATATGACATTTTTACGCTAGCGCTCTCCGCGCCCACACAAGCTGCCACCACCCACAATTTATTTATACTAAGAAGGCTGTAGGCACCTCAGTCGCACACACTCACACTGGTTCATCATATTTTTTTAAGAAACTTGCTAATACAAATCTCTTCAGATACGCAAACCCCTTGAAGCTTTCACCTTCGTGCCCAGAGCCTATTTTTAGAATCAAACATGTTTCAAGAGGTTATAACTTCAGACTTTAACGTATCCCAGTGATTTTGAGATTGTTTTCTCAACATTGTACTTCATGTTATTTTAAAAATTTCAGTGACATGTTTTGCATTTAGCTATAAAAAAATGGAAATCTGTATAAAATTTTGAAAAATTCTCCATTTTCAAAGTTAAAAATGTTTTGCTTTCCAGACAGATCGTCATATCACCCAAAAAAGCATGATAACAATCATTTACCAAATATCTGCCTCATGCTGGTATGATTTCTATTTTTTAGGATATTATGAGGCTTAAAACTTTATGTGAAAATTTGCACATTTTCATGAAAATCGCCAAAATTGAATTTTGAACTCCTAACCAATGTGTGATATATCAGTACATAACACGTCGGCTCCACCTGTATGGAGATGACTAACGGCCTGAGCCCTCTCCATACAAGGTCGGCATTTGCTTCATATTGCAGCAGTGGTCCACTGGTCAGTGGTGGCATCGATCGCGGGTGTTAACCCTGTAAATGCCTGCAGCAAAGATGCCAGAGGCATTTAAATCCCAATGGCGTGTGGGCGTTGTCATCTTGAATTTGATCGCCGCCCCCTGTGAAATCATCTAGGAGCGGCGATCGGTTACGATGACAGCCTTGGGTCTTACAAATACCCATGGCTTTCTGATTTTAACTCATTAATTACCATGTGCGATTTGCACATTGTAATAAATGATGTGGTAAATCCCCATATATTGCCATACTGTAGTATGGCATTATATGGTAGGATCAATCAGACAACCTAGGGTTAATGTACCCTAGGGGGACTGAAAAATAGTTTTTAAAAAAAAACTGCATTTGGGATTTGTTTCGAGCTTCCCAGTTCATGGCATGGAATATTAAAAGGGTTATCCGGGTATACAAATTTACTTATGGCCGGGCTGGGGCGGGCTATTTAAAAATAATAAACGTGTACTTGCCTCGCTCGGCGCCACTTATGTCCCGCGCCACGGTCAGTCTCATCTGTGCGCCGCTTTGTATACAGCTGCCGGAAGCTCCCATCAGACACCATCTCTCAGCGCTTACAATGCTGAGAGATAGGGACGGATGGGAGGAGCCGGCCACAGCGCGGACCGGAAGCCCCCTGTACACGGCTTCTGTGCCCCTGTAAACAAACGTGCACGGATCAACCGGACCGCGGCGCGGGACATCAGCGGCACCAGAGGAGGTATGTACACGTTTATTATTTTTAAATAGCCCACCCCAGGCTGGCCATAACCAAATTTGTATACCCGGATAACCCCTTTAAATAATGTCACTATGAAGTGGAATTTGATACACAGAAAACAAGCCCTCATACAGATCATTACATGGAAAAACTAAAAAGTTATGGATTTTCGGAGGCGTGGAGTGAAAAATTAAAATGCAAAAACGAAAAATGGCCTGCTCGTTAAGGGGTTAATGAAAATAGTTACCAAATAACCTTACAATGGAAAACAGTAGTTACAATTATTCGGCTAGGGAAGCTCAGGAACGAGGATGTGGGCAGCCTTCCAGAAAAGATTAACTTCCCAGGACTGACAATGAGTAGATGTTGGCATGCTGTTTTTTTTTAAAAGTATTTATTTTTGCAGTTTTTTGAAATTTTATACAATTATAATAAACAAAACCGAAGAACAAGATTGTCTGTCACATATTTCCTTCCCCCCATTACAGATTATTATACAACAGCAATGGTAACAGTCAGGTTCTTGCTGTGTTCAAAACTACTGAGGGATATACACAGTAGATAACAGCAGGATAATGCAGCCAGACATCTTTATACAACAAATAACTGTTGACACATAGACAATCATCACACACACACACATACCAGCGCGCTCAGTCTCCTTCATCATGGAGAGGAGTATATATCACACGTGATTATAAGGCAATGGGGAGTCGCGCACCATCTGGACCAGATGCGATCAAACTTCTGGGGACACTTCCTGTTGACATACAGGGACGGTAGTGGGGGATGACGCTGTTAATGAGTAGTATCCTCTTTTAATGGAGGGGACTCCTGGTCCTTCCAGGTCATCACCACCACTTTTCGGGCGTAGTAGGACAAACCTAAAGAAATTTTGTCATAGTGGCCATTGACAATTCATTGATGATGCCGAGGAGACACACAGAGGGAGACAGTAATCTTGGGAAATCAAGATGTAGATTAAGGAACTCCAGCACTTCGGACCAGAAGACATGGACCCTAGGGCAGGACCAGACACAATGCAGGAGGGATCCGACTTCAGCCTGACAGCGAAGCAAAAGTCATTGGGCATTGCTCCCATGCGGATAATCTAGCGGGTGAGTATACTCGATGGAGGAATTTAGATTGGATCAGGAAGTCCCTCGCACTCACTACAGATGTGAAGTGGACAGTTCGACCTCCCCTCAGTCATCACTGACAGGTCAGGGATATCGCGTCCAGCGTCAAGGCTCTATCAAACGGTCTGGACTTTTGCTCTGTAGGAGAGCATAGCACTGAGTGAGTGGCTTAGGGAGGTCCGGGGTACTCATCAGAGTCTCTAGTTGGAGAATTTACACTGTCAGCCTGAAGGAGCCGAATTGGGCTTGAAGGCGTGTCGCAGTTGCGTGTAATGGAAGCTGGCCGTATTGGGTTACCGTATGTCTCTCCCTTTCTCTTGAAGCTGAGTAATTCTGCCTCTGGGGATAAGAGCGGCCCACAAATTTCACCCCCGCCGCCCCCCACATTGTCCAGCCTGGAGGGAGAGGAAGAGAAAGCCAACGGATTGAGCCACAATGGAGTCCTAGGCGAGAGAGGGGGAGAGCTTCTCGGGTCTACCAGGGGACTGCGCCCTACGCAGCACACCGCTCCGTACGTAGGGGAAGGGGGTATCAATGGGGACTTATACCTGTACAGCAGGTTTGTAGGGCCTCGTAAGAACCACCAGGGCCAGCCAGTGCAGTAGCTGCATTACCCATGTCTATTTACCACCACTGGGCAATACTATCTGGGAAGCCAGGAATAAAGATACAGATCCGGGGCAGCCAGTCCACCCTAGCCTTGGGCTTGAAGCAGCGCTAAACTGAAGCGCGGGGCACTACTCTGCCAGTAGAGGACCTGAGAATGCCGTCTAAGCGTTTAAACAGGCTCTTAGGTAGTAGTATAGGACAAGCATGAAAAAGGTATAGAAATTTTGGGAGAAAAATCATTTTAAATATGTTAATGCGCCCGACAAAGAAAGGGGGAGAGTGGCCAGGCTTTTAGACGCGATTCGTTGCAGCTATCAGGGGTGAATGTTTAACTCCGTAAATGCCTGGACCTTGCGTGACACCTGGGACTCCCAGATATTTAAAGGTGGACACCACCCGGACTGGGACGGGGAGGGAGTGCACCCTACATCAGATAAGGGAAAGAGGACGATTTGTCCAGTTAACCCGAGGCTGAGAACCCCCCATAACGTTCTATCAGGGACAAAGGGTTCAGAGAGGGGCCCACATTCCAAGGTATACAAGGTATCATCGCATAGAGAGATACCTTTTCAATAATAGTACCTCTAGTTATGCCCTTAATGCCTCAGAGTGGCGGACGCCACAGCAAGGGCTCAATGGGCAAGTGCAAAGAGAAGGGGGATAGTGGGAACCCTGCCTAGTGGCCCTGGCCATAGGGAGAGTAGGTGAGATGTTAAGATAGTCCCGACCCTACCTGGGATCGTTAACAAGCTTAACCAATGCTGTAAATCGAGGGCCAAAAACCCATTCTAGGCAAAAGGGTCCACAAATAGGGCCACTCCACGAATCAAATGCCTTACAATTGTCTAAGGATAATATAAACCCAGGGTCTGAAGACTGCTCTGCTCTTGCTAGTTCAGGTGTAGTCTTTGTATGTTTATGTCATTTCCCCTCCCAGGCATAAGCCTGTCTGGTCCGGGTGAACCAAGGATAATATTACTTTTGTTAAGCCTTGTGCCAGAATTTTTGCTAGTATTTTACATCTGAGTTTAGGAGGGAAATTGGGCGGTACGAGGCAGGAAGCAGAGGGTCCTTGCCAGGCTGGGAGAACTACGACAAGGGCCTCTCGCATGGAGTCAGGAAGGAACCGCTGTCAAGCGCATCAGAGTACAGGCTAAGGAGAAGGGGGACCAGAGTCTCACAGTTATCCCTAACCACCACCTCCCAGCCCATCAAGTCCCAGGTGTCTACCGGGGGACAACGATGGATGGCAGTTCCACCTCTCCGCCGAAGCGGAGCATCGCTCGATGACTGTGCCTGTGTGAGCCTCCAAGTGGAAACTATCAAGGAATCCGGAGACTCGACGGAAGAGGCGCGGACAATCTGGAGCTGTAAAGAGATGAATAGTATTCATGAAATACCAGTTAATGGCCCGGGGTTCGTGATCAATGCTCCGTCACCATTGGTAATAGAGGGAACGAAGCACAAGGCGTTCAGCCCCGATAAATAAGCAAGCAGCTTCCCGTTTTATCTCCGAATTCAGATGGACGCTTCCCTGGCAGCAGGCGTTTGCTGGTGCGCTCTCACTACAGCTAGATGTTCCTCTGCGCCCTGAGCCAAGTCTTTTTATTTCCCCGGAGTAGGTTTCTCTAGATAACCTTTTTGCAGTCACCAGTACAGCCGCAGCCTTTCCTGCCGGCATTTAAGGACTTCCTATGGCCAGCTACCCCGGACATGAATGCTCCCCGCACCGAGCGTTACGAGGCCGACTAGAAGAGGATCAGGATGGGTTGAGTGTACATCCCAGAAACTCGCCTATGCGCTGCCTAACAGTACTCTGGACCGCTGGGGATAGGAGCCAGGCCGGGTGCAGGCGCCATAAGAGGGAGTCACTGGGGGGGCCTATAAGGAGACTGATGAGCAAGGCGGAGTGGTCTGACGCCTGCGCGGGCAAAGGATACCTGATCAACGTGCTGCACATATCAGGGGAGACAAAGGCCAGATCAATCCGAGAGAAGCTCTTATGAACAGAGAATAGAATGAGTATTCTCTCTCCTGAGGTGCTTACAACGCCAACCATCGGCGAGGTCTAGAGAGTGAGCCACTCATCGAGGACCGAGCCTGTGTCCGACCACTTGACGATCCAGGAGGGGATTAGGGACTGCATGAAGTCACCAATACAAGTATCGGACTTGGAGGCATAGCAGCCAGCTTAATGGATATTAGGTGCAATACAGCTGGTCAAAGGGAGGGGGGACATAAATAGACGCAATAGTAAAAGTAAGCCCACAAGGCGCAATGTACGATCACATAACGGCCAAAGTGAATCGGTGTACTGTATGACCTCTATGGGAAGCGCTTTGGATATGAGTATGGATACTCCCCTGCGTAGACAGAGTAGGAGGATGATAACCTCTAGCAACCCATGCTCGTCTTCAGAAGAGGAGGACCTTCGACCCGTAAGGTGTGTCTCTTGGATACTACAATATGGGGGGCCTGACGCTTAATGACGTCTACACAGTGCCCTCTTGAATTTGGAGTTAAGTCCCCTCACATTCCAGCTCATTACCTAAGTGAAGACAATTAGCGGAAGGGAAGGGGGTGGGGAAGGAGACGTGAGCAACCAAGCATTCATCCTTTCATACCACAGAGACATAGACAGACAGACAAACGTGAGCAACAAATATAACCAGAACTGTACTAACAATCCCAAGAATAAACCCCTTTCTACACCCTAACAGCAGTAGTGAGACCTATACCCACTACAGTCAAATAGTAGACCACTGGTCCCTAACTCAAGACAAACCTACACCATTTGTCCCGGCCTTCAACCCTTAATGAATAGATGATCAGGAGGTATTAGGCAGCCTATTTAGAGAGAACCAAGGAGGAAAAGGGGAGGGGGGGGAGGAGGGAGACAACAGGGAAGTAATGGTAAGGGGAGGGGGGGTGGTGGTAGGGAGAGATGGAGTCCATAATGGCGCACTGGTCAAGATGACCAAAAAGAGAACACAAATCAGTCACAGGGTACATTTGTGAGGAGTAATGTGTAAACAAATATTAGAAAACTTAAACAGTGATTTGGACCCCTAGATAACTATTCAGGACTAAGTCCAGCATGTCATAGCACATCAGATAAAAGGATATGTGAGTCAGTCACTCAGGAGGTGCGGGCCTTCAGCAGGAGCCCGAGGGGCTGCATCAGCCAGTGAAGTGCTTCGGTTGGGCAGGTGAAGAACCGAGTCTTCTGGCCGTCCACAATTCGGAGCTGGAAGGGTAAATCATGGAGTATTATACCCCTTGTCACGAGGACGGGCACGGACCTCGGTGAATTGTGCTTGCTGTTTCTGACGGATGCAGAGAAATCAGGGTAGAAGGGCACTCTGCTGTTGGCATAGAGAATTTCTCCCTTGTGCGGACAGCCCTGAGGATAGAGTCCCTGTCCTAAAGTGCAGCAGCGGGCCAGGAAGGGTCTTGGATTGCCCCCTGGGGGGCCAGGGCGGGATGGCACACGATGGGCCCTTTCCACTGTGAAGAACGGAGAGAAGGTATCTGCGGAAGCATATTTTTGAGCCAATTTTCAAAAAAGGATACAGGGTCAGACCCCTCCACTTTTCGGGGAGGCCGACACTCTGACGTTGTTCGTCGCAGGCGGCTTTTCGAGGTCATCAGCTTGTCGATGGATGCAGACATTTGGCGCTGAAGCTCTCTGATCTGTGTACGGAAGGCCTCTGGACATCTTCAACCTCAGATATTCTGCGTTCAGTTTCAGTAATTCGCCTTTAGCTTTGTGGACATCATGTCGTAATAGAACAAAGTCCTGTCGCAGATCACCACCTTGGTGACCAGTTTGGTTTGGCATCCGTTAATGGCGCCAGCACCTTGCAAATTTCCGATCCACTCCGTGGCCGCGTCAGACGGATCAGCACCCTCTTCATAGCTTACAAGTGCGGCGGGCTTGGTAGCCTTCAAAGAGGAGGGAGAGGAGTTTGGGGACCCTGAGGAGAGCAGGGCTGTGTGCGGGGAGAATCTCCCCCACTTTTTGGCAGCGTTCGACTGTATCTGTGCAAGAACGGCTTGGGATGTGGAGCATTCCTGCGCGCCAGGGTTCCAGGGACTGGGATGGAGGATCTTCATGGACGGTTCATCATCCGATGGAGGCGCAGACAACCCCGGACGCTGCTTTGACATTTAGCACGTCTTCCCGTTACCCATGGCGTCTGGGCAGGGGGCCAGTGATAAACAATCAAGGAGCCTAGCGTCAGTAGTTAGCAGAGAACAGTCCAAACCCACGTGGAGTATTGCAGCGGCACTGCAAGGTTAATATAAAACAGAACCCAGGAGCAGGGATCACTGGAGTATGGAGGGACCAGATGCGGGGCTTACAAACTGGGGTCCCCAGGGCAGAGGTGGCAGCAGCAGGGGAATTACTTCCCTATACCTGGTCCTGGATCAGTCCAGCAGTGTCAGGGTTAACCCTGCGCGCCTAGGCCTCAGGCAGCGCAGGGGAGTCCACAGGATGGCGCCTCCAGCAGGATGAAGGGCTGGCTGGAGCGCTGTCACGGTGCCTCCGGTGGTGGGAACGGCGGTCTCAGGCTGCAGGAGAGAGGATGATTTCCGGGATCGTTACAGCTGAAGCTGCGGGAGAGGAGGCGCGCGCGGGTCACTGTGGTCGGCCGGCCCGCGGGAAGTACGGAGGAGCGGCGTCGGAGTCCGCAGTCCGCCTCCAAATCGGGACCGGGGGACAGCGGCAAGCGTGTGGGGGCACCCGGAAGCTGAAGGGAACAGGTACAGGTGAGGGATGGCTGCCTTAGGAGGGAGATGGGGTGTCGGTGCCCGGAGCTCCGCGGCGCACGTCTCCTCAGTCCGGCATCAGGCCACGCCCCCCCGTTGGCATGCTGTTTAGAAATTTCTACCTAATGCCTTTTCTTTGTGAAGGAGTGGCTACACCTGTACCAAGGTGTGAGCTTTGGGCACATATCCCTAATTATGTCGTATCTTTTTCCTGGGGTTTCATAAGATATAGATATGCCCAGCACATTTACATTTAGAAATCTAGCAATACCAAACGGCACTGTGCAGTATTTGGTAAATTGCTTAATATCTGTTCTGTTGGGTCTCAAAACACCCAAAAGGTATCTAAGGACCCTGATCATAGTTTTATCAACCAAGAATTGTCAAGGAATAGTTTCATGACAAGGCTGGATTTGAAGTACAGTATAGTTTTGCCATAACCCTAAACAGCCATTATAAGGATCATGGCAAATACACATATGGGAGCTGCCACAGCTTCTGCATTCATTAACATTTCCCCATTTATGGGCAGAGGAATCACAGAGGAGGCAGGGTAAGCATAAGCCAATGTTGGTACCTAGCCGCATCTGCTAGGGTACTTAAAGGAAATCTACCACCAGGATGAAGGATTGTAAACTGGGCACACCGACATACAGTGTTGGACTGGGTTTCCTTAGGCCCACTCTTCATTATCCCCCAGGAAATATACTCTACCAACCTCCAAATAGTTTTCTGATGGACCACTAGGGTTCAGTATTTGGTTGAGCGAGGGCCCACCGGAGGATCCTCTGGTACTCTGGTGGGCCAGTCTGACACTGCCGACATACTGGTGTTTACCCCCTCTGACCGGATCTGCTTTTCTTTTAGCTTCTTATGTACTTGTTTTTAGGAATAAAGGATTTAAAAATTATGCAAATGAGCCTGAAGGGCTCAGGGCTCAATTAACAGCTGTGGACCCCGCTGCCATTTTGACTCATTTGCATAATAAAAATAAGTGCATATGAATCTAAAGGAAGACTGGTTCCTGACAGAAGGGGCACACACCAGGATGTAAGTGTGCTTGGTTTACGATCCTATATCCCTTTCTACTGGATTACCCCCTAGTGGAGAAACTGCTCCTAAGAAGAATGCTGGTTGCTTGTCTGTAAATGCAAGTTACTGAAATAATATATGAGAGGATGTGGACCACAATCAATAAAAAATGTAGAACTTGTGTAATATTATCACATGCTGCATTTGCTGAAATGCACAAAAAGTTGCAGCTTTTCCACACCATTGTCTTAACTTTCCTTTTATTGAAGGATGGGTCAGATTGGTTGTGTTTGTGCCATGACTCCTGTGCCAAGTCCTGATTTTGCTGTGGCGGCAGAGCTTAACCTTTGCACTAAAAAGTTTCTACTGCTGTTCTTTCCTGCAGCATGTGAATAGGCTTTGTATACATCCCATCCGCTACACTGTAATTGTACAGTACATCGCTGCAGCGACTATTCCGATTCTACTATCCAGCAGAGATTGTGGCCCATAGGTCTCCAGCTAAAGACCGGATAATAAAATATAATTTCTTTTAAAAGTTCAGAGGCGCAAGAAACAAATGAAAGACCAACGTGTGAATATAAAATCATGTTTACCAAATCGTCTACACCAGTGGTCCCCAACCTTTTTCTGACCAGGGGACAGCAGTGAGCATAAATTTTCTGCTTCCTTCCTTCACTTCTCTTCCACATTAATGCACGTTTTATTGCCTGCAGACGCAGTGTGATGACATGATCATGCCTACCGGCAATAGAGCCTTGCATTGATGTGGGAGAGAAGTGAAGAAAGAGAAGACTGCTGCAGGGGAATTGGGAAGGTGAGTATTGGATTTTATTTTATTTTTTTTACATGGCTCGGCTGTGGCCCAGGTGCTCCATGGCCCAGTCTTGGACTGCAGCCTGGCGGTTGTGGACCACTGATCTAAACCATTATAAAAATCTGCCTTTACAAAATACAGGCAGTCTCCAGGTTACAAACAAGATAGAGTCTGTAGTTTTGTACGGTAGTTAAATTTATATCTTTTTGATCCCAGTGACAATTGGATTTTTTATATTTTGTGTTGTCTTAGTAACAAGGATTATTGATCAAGCTTCATTGTAAGCACCTTTGTTAACTCTTTCAGTGGATCATTGGAGCATGGGGCTTAAGTATAGTAAATTACCAGCATCCATTTGTAACTAGGGGTGGTCATCTATAAGTACTAGACCCCTTTAGGTCAGGTATGAACCACACCAACCATGTAAGTCCGTTTAGAAGGGCCTGGATCAGTCAGCAAGTGTCAGGGTTAACCCTGCGCGCCTAGGCTCAGGCAGCGCAGGGGGTCCACGGATGGCGCCTCCAGCAGGATGAAGGGGGCTGGAGCGCTTCACGGTGCCTCCGGTGGTGGGAACGGCGTCTCAGGCTGCAGGAGAGTAGGAGGATGATTTCCGGGCTCGTTACAGCTGCACAGGGCGGCTGGAGCGGGCCGCCGCGCGGGTCACGTGGTCGGCCGCGGCTAAGTACGGAGGAGCGGCGCCGGAGTCCGCAGCCGCCCTCCAAATCGGGACCGGGGGACAGCGGCAAGCGGTGGGGGCACCCGGAGCTGAAGGGAACAGGTACAGGTGAGGGATGGTTGGCCTTAGGAGGGAGATGGGGTGTCGGGTCCCGGGAGCTCCGCGGCGCACGTCTCCTCAGTCCGCATCAGGCCACGCACCCCCCGTTGGCATGCTGTTTGAAATTTACCTAATGCCTTTTTTGTGAAGGGTGGCTACACTGTACCAAGGTGTGAGCTTTGGACATATCCCTAATTATGTCGTATCTTTTTCCGGGGTTTCATAAGATATAGATATGCCAGCACATTTACTTAAAATCTAGCAATACCAAACGGCACTGTGGCAGTATTTGGTAAATTGCTTAATATCTGTTCTTTGGGTCTCAAAACACCCAAAAGGTATCTAAGGACCCGATCATAGTTTATCAACAAGAATTGTCAAGGAATAGTTCGACAAGGCTGGATTTGAAGTACAGTATAGTTTTGCCATAACCCTAAACAGCCATTATAAGGTCATGGCAAATACACATATGGGAGCTGCCACAGCTTTGCATTCATTAACATTTCCCCATTTATGGGCAGGGGAATCACAGAGGGGGGCAGGATAAGCATAAGCCAATGTTTGGTACCTTAGCCGCATCTCTAGGGTACTTAAAGGAAAATTACCACAGGATGAAGATTGTAAAATGGCACACCGGCATACAGTGTTGGACTGGGTTTCCTTAGGCCCACTCTTCATTATCCCCCAGGAAATATACTCTAACAACCTCCAAATAGTTTTGTGATGGACCACTAGGGTTCAGTATTGGGTTGAGCAGGGCCCAAGGAGGATCCTCTGGTACTCTGGTGGCCAGGTCTGACACTGCCGAATACTGGTGTTTACCCCCTCTGAACGGATCGCTTTTCTTTTCTTCTTATGTACTTCTTTTTTACTGGAATAAAGGATTAAAATTATGCAAATGAGCCTGAAGGGCTCAGGGCTCAATTAACAGCTGTGGACCCCGCTGCCATTTTGACTCATTTGAATAATAAAAATAAGTGCATATGAATCTAAGGAAGACTGGTCCTGACAGAAGGGGCACACACCAGGATGTAGTGTGCTTGGTTTACTATATCCTAGATTCTCCTTCTACTGGATACCCCCTAGTGGAGAAACTGCTCCTAAGAAGAATGCTGGTTGTGTCTGTAATGCAAGTTACTGAAATAATATATGAGAGGATGTGGACACACAATAAATAAAAAATGTAGAACTTGTGTAAATTATCTGAGCATTGCTAATGACAAAGTGCATTTCCACACCATTGTTTTAAATTTCCTTTATTTTTTTTAAGGATGGGTCAGATTGGTGTGTTTGTGCCATGACTCCTGTGCCAAGTTCCTGATTTGCTGTGGCGGCAGAGCTTAACCTTTGCACTAAAAAGTTTCTACTGCTGTTTTTCTGCAGCATGTGAATAGGCTTGTATACATCCCATCCGCTACACTGTAATTGTACAGTACATGCTGCAGCGACTATTCGATTTACTATCCAGCGCAGATTGTGGCCCATAGGTCTCCAGCTAAAGACCGGATATAAAATAAATTTCTTTAAAAGTTCAGAGGCGCAAGAACAAATGAAAGACCAACGTGTGAATATAAAATCATGTTTAACAAATCGTCTACACCAGTGGTCCCCAACCTTTTTCTGACCAGGGGACAGCAGTGAGCATAAATTCTGCAAGGACTGGATCTATGTGTTGTTTCAGAGCCAAAAATGTATCCCTGTGTGTCCGGCTTATATTGTCCCAATTCCTGAAGAAGCACCCATCCCAGCTTATATTGCCCTCTTTCCTGCAGCTGCCCTTTGTTTATATTACCCCCCTTTTCCAGCAGCTGCCCCTTGTTTATAGTACCCTCTTTCTTGCAGATGCCCCTTGTTTATATTACCCCCTCTACTGCAACATGTCCACTGCTCATTCTCTCCTGTAGATACAATATGCCCCCTGATTTATTGCCCCATTTCCTACAACATGCCCCCTCTGCTATATATATATATATTATACCCATGCCCCCTGCTTGTAATGTCCTCTTTAATGCAACATGTCCTATCCTATATGTCTATGTCGCAGCATACTCAACCTGCTTCGTTATCCCCTTAATTGTAGCCTGCCCCTCCACTCCATTGTCCCTTTCCTGTATTGACCCCCCACACAAAACCTCCTTCTTTTTGAAGTTGCAGACAAACTAGTTAAAAAAGTTAACATTTCAAATCTACCTTCCAGTTTCCTTTGCAGCATTTTTCCTTCCTTCACTTCTTTCCACTTAATGCACGTTTATTGCTGCAGACGCAGTGTGATGACATGATCATGCCTCGGCAATAGAGCCTGCATGATGTGGGAGAGAAAGTGAAAAGAGAAGACTCTGAGGGGGAACTGGAAGGTGAGTATTGGATTTTATTTTATTTTTTACATGGCTCGGTCGTGGCCCAAGGTGCATCCAGGCCCAGTCTTGGACTGCAGCCTGGCGGTTGGGGCCATGATCTAAACCATTATAAAAAATCTGCCTTTACAAAATACAGGCGTCTCCAGGTTACAAAAAGATAGGTCTGTTGAGTTTTGTACGGTTAGTTAAATTTATCTTTTTGATCCCAGTGACAATTGGATTTTTATATTTTGTGTTGTCTTAGTAAAAGGATTATGATAAAGCTTCATTGTAAGCACCTTTGTTAACTTTTCAGTGGATCATTGGAGCATGGGGCTTAGCAGTATAGTAAATTACCAGCATCCATTTGTAATGGGGTGGTCATTATAAGTATAGACCCCTTTAGGTCACGGATGGAAATCACCACCAAACCATGTAAGTCCGCTTTAGAAGCTGCAGAGGGAGAGTCACTTCAGACTAAATTCTTTAAGTTCTAGAATCATGATTCTGGTATAAGCATACAGAAGATCATCTCAATCTCCTCTTTCTGATTACATTAGGCTTATGGTTCTGTGAGCTACAGAACTGGAGATCCTGACAGATAAAGAAAAACAAGTGAACTGGATCTGTGTCTGCACCTTATACATATATCCAACTAGGACTTTAGACATAGATCACAAAACCACAAGCCTCATGTGATCTAAAAGACGAGATTCTTATTCTTAATCTGATACCATGTTTTAGGTATTATAGAACCCAAGATATAGGTGTCTAAAGTGACTCTTCCCCTTCAGCCTCTGAGACTGACTTATTTCAGGCAGATTTAACTCATGGACTCATGATCATGGATTGTGCTGCGATTCATTACGAGCATGCGCCCGTTATCCTGCATGTGTCGCTCCCGGCTCAGGTCAGCTGGCGTTCACCTTCTTCTTCGTGGTGCATGTAAGAGCATTGGTTGCGACACAATTTGAATATTAAATCCTCCGCTCAGTCCGAATCAGTTGGATCGTCCTACGGCACGTCCCCCGATTTCTGTCGGGTAAAAGCTGGCGCAATTGAGCCAAAATCTGATTGCTCTTTTTAAATACCTGTCATTGCCGTGTGAAACCCGAAGATTTCTAAAATCCGACAAAAGGGCGTTCCACGGGACTCTTAGTAAATAAGCCCCACTATTTTTAATTGCCAGGACCTGTTTTGTAGCAGGTGACCTTACCTCTGTTGCTGCCCCCTCTCCCCACCTTCCAGCAATGAGTGATGTCTGAGACAAGAGGCTCAACTCGCCTCACAGCCTTGTATATGCACCCAAATCCACCAAGAAACTATCCGTGTGAGCCTCAATACCACACATTTTAGTGCTCTTTTATTCATCTTTGTGCCTAGTTGTGTATTGTAGACTTATGTCCGTTTCCCTTTGTTTTTGTTAGCGAAGAGACAATTCTTTCCCCTGAATAGAGGTTGTCATGATTCCTTTAGTGACCCCACAAAGCAGCCGCTTCCTCCTATCAACCACTGATCTGATCCAATCGCTGGCCTAAAAAAGCAGCTCTTTCCCCTATTTATAATGTCAAAACTTGTGTTATTTCTCTTTATTCCCTCTAATTGACATTGAGCTGCGGCACCCTCCACCTTCGGCGTTCCTCTGTATAATATATGAATGACACACGTAATAAGATGTAATTAGAGCAGTACTGTTACCATTGTAAATGGCAATTATGTAAAAAAATTATATTAATTATATCCTTTTTCTATAAATTGCACAAAATAAGACAAGCAAACCTTTTCATCACACTCCGACCCGTGCCTACCCCTCTCCCGGATTCTTATCCCTTCTTGTTTCATATCTCAAGAACCGCAAATCCATCTCTAATTAGGTTTAACGTCAGAACTTCTCTCAGAACACAAAAAGAAAATTAGAAAAATAAAGACTTTCGGGATTAGACAGCCTGGCATGCTTATCTCTAAAGTACTTAATTATGTGATGTGGCTTTGATAGGAACTTGTAGTTTTCAGCGTTGCTTTATTTTACTGCATCAAAAAGAAGGGGGTTTTTTTCTATTTTTTTTTATTCCAGGGAATTTTGAAACCATCCACCTGTCGGGAGAACTGTAACATATGGCACCTGGAAGCTGAAGCAAGTCCAGACTGGGTAAAGAAAGAGATAGAAAAGGTAGTTTATAGCTTTATTTATTTTAACCTTAAAGGGAACCTTCCTCCAACTCTTCACCCCCCCCCCCATACTATAATATATTCATGGATTCAGGCACAGTTGGAATTTTTCTGTAGCCTCTGATATTCCTGAGCAATCAGTGCCATAGGAAGCACCATATATGCTAATTAGGCTCTCCCAGGGTTTCAGCAGGACCACCAACCTGACTGTGAATAGCCTAAATGACGTACTGGATAATGAAAATAGCCCCTATAATAGCTCAGGATTGATGGACTTAAGAGAAAAATTCCAGCTTTGCTCGAATCCTTGAACCGAAAGGGGTGAACCTTATAAAAAGTCCTTTTTTACTCAAACTTGACCACCCACTGGCCCAGAAATATCATTTTCTCTGCATCAGTTTTTTGTCTACGTTTGCATGAAAAAAGTGTCTTTGGAACTTGCACATGTTTTTACTAAAGAACATCTACCATCAGGTTCAACTATAGTAGGTGTCCAAACTTACATGCTCTTACTAAAGGAGTGCTACCCCAGATGTAGCAGTGTTACACTTCTAGCGTTATCGAAACCCTCCGATAACACTAACAGACACTCCTGCGAATTACAAAAGGAACGCTGTATCACACTCAAAGGGGGCAGTCCGAGGCACTGCCTCTTCCCCGGACCACCCTGCCCATTCCATGGGCCGGCGATGACTGCCGAGCTTCATGCGGCAGTCGCCGCCTCCTAGTCCCATCCCCTCATGAACACGTCGGACAGCTCCTAGTGCTTTTTATGACAGGTCCTCTTTAAAGGATGACTATAAGTTTGGATATCTACCATCCATAAACCTGATGGTACATGTCTTTTTAGTGCTTGAGCCACTTGTGTGTTGCAGTTGCATTTTGTCCGACACTTTGGAAAACTGCACTTAACGAGGTGTGGTGGTGAATGTTCCTAGTTTGTGCCAAAAAAATAGAAATGTAGAAATGTTTTGCTAATTTATGAAACAAGAAAAACTGAAATATCACATGGTCATAAGTATTCAGCCCCTTTGCTGTAACACTCAACAGCTATAAGAATATTGTGCAAAATCATATGAGTACAGTAGAAAATCAGTAGAAATAGGTTATACACAAATCTGGTAATTTCCACAAATTAACATGGAAAATAGCATTTGGGAGAACACATCATCCTGTGAATCCTAATATTAAAATCTGAAAGTTTCGGGGCAAAAGGTAGCAAAAACCATCACAAACTACATATATGGTACTGACATATTCAACGTCTCACTCTAGATAAGCATCATACAACATTGGGTTTAAGACCCTGATAGAGGAGGGAACCTCAAGCGAGGAAGGAGCCGCCACATATGGAGTCAGCGGAGAGTCATACCACCTATCCCAAATTTTATTGAATTTATCAGAGCGGGATCTATGTTTGTACATCATTGGTATAAATGGAATGATGGAATTCACAGGCTTCTTCCATTAGATCAAACCACGAGGATGAGTGTCCCATACCTCTTCATCCCAAAGGCAAAAGAGGCAAACTTTAGGGTCAAGTGGAATAGATTGTTCCTATTTATCTGAAAGAACTTCCAAAACCTCTGTCCAGAAATATTGTAGTAGGGGACAGTCCCATATCCTATGCCAAAATGTGGCTGGAATAAGCCTTTGTAAGGTGTACGCCCCATTTTATACATCCTGACCAGGGTCAGGTAACATTGGTACGTAATATATAATTGAAACCATCTATGATTTACTACTGGTGAGACATACCCATCAACTCTAACAATCCAGCTCCTCATTACTTAGGGACGGCAACAAAGTCTTCCACTCCTGTACCTTGGGACCTAATGACTCCAATCAGGGGACATTTAGACAACGTAGTTGACATGTTTGGAAATTGCGTTTGGAGCATATGTCACAATTGGAAAAACCTGTAAAAACTCTGACTTTTGACCTCATACTTTGTTAATACCTGTTCATAGAATAAAATCGAAATGCCAACCCAGATGTCTAATATGGTCCGTACCCCATGGGCTGGCCAGAATCTGGGCAGCATCATGCTATGGTTACAGGGACTGGTTGCAATTGAAGTAAAGATTAAAGTACAGAGATATCCTGGATGAAAACCTCTTCCAGAGCTCTGGACCTCAGACTGGGCCGAAGGTTCACCTTCCAACAAGACAATGACCCTAGGCACACAGCTAAAATAACAAAGCAGAGGCTTCAGAACCACTCTGTGACCATTCCTGACTGGCCCAGCCAGATCCAGGACCTAAACCCAACCAAGCATCTCTGGAGAGACTTGAAAATTGCTTCTACCAACGTTCACCATCCAACCTGAGGGAACTGGAGATGATCTGCAAGGAAGAGGCAAAGGATCCCCAAATCAAGGTGTGAGAAACTTGTTGCATCTTCCCAAGAAGACTCCTGGCTGCACCAGCTCCAAAGCTACTTCTACTCAACACTGAGCAAAGGGGCTGAATCCTCATCACCGGGGGCTGAATCCTCATCACCGGGGGCTGAATCCTCATCACCGGGGGCTGAATCCTCATCACCGGGGGCTGAATACTTATCACCATGAGCTATATCAGTTTCTCTTGATTAATGAATTAGCAAAAATATCTACATTTCATTTTATCTCTGTCAGGATGGGGGCACAGTGTACAATAATGAGCAAAAAAAAAAGAACTTTTTTGATTTTACCAATTGCCTGCAATGAAACAAAGAGGGAAAAATTTAAGGGGGCCTGGATACTTTTTGCACCCACTGTACCTACATTGCAGAAGTATCTTTCATTCCCACGTTTAACACCCAAAAAACCTTTTTTTATTTTATTTTAACATTTGTTAATTTTCAATTAGTCCAATGTCACATATAAGCTCTGCAAAACTGTTTGAGATGTCTCTGTCATTAAAGCTTTTTCCAGCCTGGTCATTAAAGGACACCTGTCATCAGGTCTCTGCCACTAGTCCTGTCACTACTACCTGTTGGAGCAGCTCACAAGCATCCCATCCCAGCCTTTATCTAGTCAATTCATACATTAATCATTATAAAATCATCTATTCTTCCTTATGTAAATGAGGCTAGTCACATGGTCAGAGGCAGTCATGTCACTCCTGTTCCCCCTCCCCTCTCATCCCCCTGCTCATATCTGTGTGTAATATATAGTAAAGTATTGTTAGTTTCTGTGCTTTATCTGCTGACATGCTGCACCCTCCTAATACACAGAGACACAGACCTCAGCTACACAAGTACCTGACATGTTCTGCTATTACATGGCTGCCTGAAGCTGTTGTATCTCTCCTATACACACACACACAGGCTGCAGGGGGCGCCAGCACCAGGAAGCACATGGAGGAGCCATTACACCATTATACAGGCTGTCCATTATACAGACTCATGTGTATGGAAGTATCTTATACACACACAGGCTGCAGGGGGCGCCAGCACCAGGAAGCACATGGTGGAGCCATGGTAGTTTATGAAAATATATTTAGATTAGGGGGTTATTTTGCATGACGGGTTCTCTTTAAGCGATTAAAGAGGAAGTTTAACAACCTCCACTAACTCTGCGTCCTTTATTAGCTGTTCTTCCAATGGTTTGTGAAATTTCTCAAGCCCCAATCATTCCTTATCTCCCTAAGGCCCCTTTAGGTGCACAATTTTTAGTTCTTTTCGGACACAGAGCAGCCGCGACACAAAACTGGCGCAGACACTTTATAAATACAACAGATTGCACGTTCTTTCTAGACAGGAAACTGGCGCAAACACTTTAATAATTCTGGGCCATTGTCTGCCTTCCCTAAAGTATTGTGCATTTGGAGGCAGCTATCAGTCACTGTATAGGACCACCCACTGCACTACACAAAACTAAATATCATTCTGCCCGTGAACGCTTTGGCTGCTTATATACAACCTGCTAACATCCTCTTGCTCTATAACATGGTGATAGGAAATTATGTGCATTTTGCTGAGATCCTCCTGCTATATAACAATTTACCTGTTGCACTATTCACAATCTGCTCAGCCAACTCTATATTACACTGCCTGCCTAACACTATGCACAATCTGCTTACATCCTCTTGCTTGAAATATACTTCCTGCAGATAGGACACTGTGTACAATTTGCTCAGCTCCTCCTGCTCTATAACAGGCTGCCTGCAGATAGGACACTATGTACATTCTGCTCAGCTCCTCCTGCTCTATAACAGGCTGCCTGCTGATAGGACACTATGTACATTCTGCTCAGCTCCTCCTGCTCTATAACAGGCTGCCTGCAGATAGGACACTATGTACATTTGCCTCGCTCTATCCTGCCTCTATAACAGGCTGCCTGCATGATAGAGGACACTATACCATTATGCTCAGCTCCTCCTGCTCTATAAAACTGCCTGCAGATGGAAACTATGTACATTCTGCTCAGTCCTCTGCTCTATAACATGCAGCCTGCAGATAGGACACTATTTACATTCTGCTCAGCTCTCCTGCTCTATACAGCTGCCTGAGATAGGACACTATGTACATTCTGCTCCAGCTACTCCTGCTCTAAAACATCAGCTGCAGATAGGACACTATGACATTCTGATCAGCTCCTCCTGCTCTATAACAGGCTGACCTGCAGATTGGACACTGTGTACAATCTGCTTAGCTCTCTCTGCTCTATAACATGCTGCCTGCAGATAGGACACTGTGTACATTCTGCTCCAGCAGCTCCTGCTCTATAACGCTTCCTGCTGATAGGACACTTGTACATCTGCTCAGCCTCCTGCCTCATAACATGCAGGCCTGCAGAGATGGACACTAGGTAATTTGCTCAGCTCCTCCTGCTCTATAACAGGCTGCCTGCAGATTGGACACTATGTACAATCTGCTTAGCACCTTCTGCTCTACAACATGCTGCATTTGACACTGCATTTTCATGATTATAGGTTCCCTTTAACTAGCAACTTTTGTTCTTCACTTTATTTTTGGCTAGATAGTAAGGCAGTTGTCACAGAATAATGAAATTCTCTGCTGAAAGACAACCCCGCTCACTTGTTGTATAGGCCAAAGTAAATGGCAGCCTTTATTCTGCTGATGGATTGACAGGCCAATGGATGTGAATTCCCTGCAGCTTATTGTCTTATCTGATCCCACAATAAACCATCCTAGAGACGAGGAATAAATTATACATGAACCAGGGCTCCACTTCACTATTCACTCTACTATTTACACACACTGATATTTTCCATTGAAATAACATATTCTAGTATATACATTACATCTGCATACAACAAAACAAGTCAAGATCGTTGCTTGAAGGCCATGTCTCAATCGTATATTTTAGTTATTCTTACGGAAAGAGGTGGATATGAAAAAGAACATAAGGTGAGTTTTGTTATTGAACATTGAAAAACTATATTTTTAACAAAAGATTTGATTTATGGGAAATTAGTATATTTTCTTCTTATTCTAACCTATACTCTGAAATGTAGGTGGACACTGAGGTGCCAAATTACATAGAAGTCTATGCAGAGGGGAGGGGGAGCAGTGAGTCACAGCAGCCAGGTATATGGAGAGGGGAGGGGGAACAGTGAGTCACAGCAGCCAGGTATATGGAGAGGGGAGGGGGAGCAGTGAGTCACAGCAGCCAGGTATATGGAGAGGAGAGGGGGAGCAGTGAGTCACAGCAGCTAGGTCTCCATCCAGCAGCAAAGAAAGGACTGCAAACTAGAGGTACAGACTGTAGAGGGGAAATGTGCTGGAAACTGAAGATCACATAATGACCAAATACAATGACACTCCTTACGTACACACACGGTCTGATTACAAGATCTCACAATCCATTACCTTTTGTATAGTGTTCATATCCTCCCTAGAATTGCACAATTGTATTTAACTTGGTAAATCTTTCCAAAATAGTATAAGAATTCTGGAACATTCCACTTCCCTTTACAGGGTATAGACTTAATTTTTCATTACAGAAAGAAAGTAACATGTCAAATAAAAGAAGTGAAGGTGCTGCTCCTAGAAGCTTACTATCTATGAAAAAATAGGCGGGACTTAAGGGTAAAAGTTGGATGTTGTGGGACTTTATATTGTATTCAGTGTGAGATATTTATGTTGTTAGACTTTTAAAGGTACAATTGAAAGACCAATTTGAAAAGAAAAAAAATTTAATTACAGCACAAAAAAAACTAAAAGAATTACAAAATACGAATGTATATAATAAAAACTTTAAAACCTGATGAAAAGAATATTTTTAGTCGTGGCACTCAAGTTTTAGTTGAGTCTCAGTCCCTTTTCAATCACAGAAACATAGGAGCTGATTGAAAGGAGTTGATCAGCTGTGATCAACTCTGATATTTAAAGAGGCGGGGCTAGTTGTATAAAGGCGGGGTTTGTATTGTGAATTGAAACTTCTAGAACAGTGATGGCGAACCTTTTAGAGACAGAGTGCCCAAACTACAACCAAGACCCGCTTATTTATCGCAAAGTGCCAAAACAGAAATGTAATTTGTGATTTATGCTCCCTCCTTTGTCACAGTTTTCATTGATACCGGCACTCTGAGGACACCAATAAGGCAGAAAATAGTCCCAGGTAGAGCTGTCACTTTAAAATACCTCTGCACAGCAAGTCCTGGGCTGTCTGGGACTGTAGGAAGATACCTGGAGTCATCTCTAGTGATGGCCTGAGTGCCCACAGAAAGGGCTCCGAGTGCCACCTCTGGCACCAGTGCCATAGGTTAGCCATCACTGTTCTAGAAAGATCTCAGATGAAGAAGCACAATGCTCCTTTATTTTAACGTATGCTTCTTTGTGTAGTGGTCAGCGAGGATCTTGTCACCTGGAAACTTCTGATCCTCCTACAAAATGAAGTTTTCTGATACCGCACTTTAAATTACATCTTATTTTTATGGTTGTGAAATTTTAGGCCCATTGCCATATGAGGATGTAAGACCAATGTATTGGTTATAGATTAGTATTGGCCATTTTGATCATTGATTTGATCCTGCTATATAAGAACCGAGGGTCATTGTATGGCTTGATAGTCCTATGACTACTCCATTGTCTCCAATGTTGAAGGACCTATATTCTGCATATTGCACCGTAGGGCCTTTGTATAGAATATCTTTATCTTATTGTAGGACGTGGCATTATTCTCACATTGTATTGCTTTTTCCAGGAGCATCCATGTGGCTAAGTCTTTCTCTTTTTAAAGCTTATTGAAAAGTGAGTAGTTTGCTGACTAGTCGTATTTCACATAAAGCTTGTCAGGAAAGAGGATCCTTTTGTGGTGAAACAAAGCATCAGTGCAGGACTATTGTGTCATAGCAGAGGATGATCTGCCCAACTCTTCCTTACTTTCAGGAACACTGGACAAGCGGGAAGCTGTACTGTCCATATTGCAGAACGCGTCTCGGGGCTTTTAACTTTGTTGACAGCACCAAATGTTCTTGCGGCAGGCTCGCAGCCGTACGACTCTGCAAAAGCAAAATTGATGTGGACATTGCTGTGAAAACACAGTGCCAAGCTCCGTCTGCTTACAAGTTGTCGACACGTTATGACAAGAAATTCAGACATGGGATGGCAGAATATCACCACAGAAACTGGATCACGGACAGATATGTGGCAGTCCCTGGAACATTAGTGGATGCGCTGTGTCTTGAGATGCCTGAATATGACAAGTGCTTTGAGGAACGTGGTAAAAAACCTTGTATCACCTTCAGTGTTAAGACACATAACTCAGTGCTAAGAGACGGAATAGCAAATGGTAGTAGAAATGTGCTCCACAAGAAGTCAAGTAGCTTCGACTTGGACACTACAGAAATTCTACCTCTGAGATCCTGCAGAAACAATAAAGAGACCTTTACCATAAAACCAAGACCATCCGAAAGTCCATTGTCAAGCTCAGATAGTTCTAGCTGGAATAATACATACAACATCGACCATACATTGGACGTTCCACCAAGATCTGCTCAACGAAGGTCAAGAGTTTCAGAAACATGTTACAACACAGCAAGTCCTGGTGTTTTACATCTTGAGCAAAGTACTGGCCAGTCTTTGCCTGAAGAGTCCATCCCTACTGAATGGTCAAACAATAAAGAGACCTTTATCTTAAAACCAAGACCATCAGAAGGTCCATTATCAGGCTCAGACAGTTCTAGGAGGAATAATACGTACAACATTGGACATACATTGGACATTACACCAAGATCTGCTCAACCAAGGTTAAGAGTTTCCGAAACGAATCACAACCCAGCAGGTTCTGGTTTTTCACGTCTTCAGCAAAACATTGGTCAGACTTTGCCTGAAGAGCCCATCCCTACTGTACTGTCAACAACTAGAGAAGAGAGTGTCATGACCCCAGTAGAGGTTCCTCAACAGGTTACTCAGCCACCACTCCCTTCTGCTAACCAACGCTTAAACAAGAGGGAAATCAACAGACTAAAGAACCTGAGAAGAAAGCAGAAGAGGCGGGAGAAGTGGCTACTTGGTCAGAAACAGGTAAGCAATGCTCGAAACGAGTAAATTTGCTGTAAACTCGAGGGGTGGGTTGATACTTCCTACTATTTATCAGTTATAGTATTTTGCTTTAAATATTATCACTTCAGTAATAGCAATGCACAACCTTATTGACCTCAAAGAACTAAGCGCTACAGAGCGGCCATTGTAATATATGGACATCTCAAGATAACCACAGCGCCCAGTACTGTAACAGAGCAGCTCCGTATTCTGCAGCATAGAGAGGGTTCAAAGGTCAGTCAGATGAAATCCTTCACTGGGTCCTCTGGTGCTATGACACACGCTTTGTGTCATGGGGGGGAGCTGATGGGGGTTATAGTTGGCCACCTACTACTGTTCAACCTTTCAGATGACATGGTTGTTATGACTTTTAGGGGGGAGTCTGTACTCCAATTTGTAAATTGGAGCTGTCTCCCATCTTTGTTGCTGTTTATGGTGGTTGAACAGCTGTGGAAATAGTTGTGAAGGAGCAGTACCACTGTGGCCATTTATTTTTCAGGATCCCCCTCCCCCCTGACAACTTGGTCACTGCCATATTGATCATATAAGAAGGTGTCCCATTGCTAGCCATGGCTCATGCCAACAAATTCTGCTCCAGCTGCAAACATGACCTGCAGAGTACAGTGCTGAGCAACCAGACATACAGGTGATATTTAGCTTCATCTGTTTATTCTCCAAACACCATACATCTCTGTTGTGTGTAAATCTTGGCATGTAGGAAGTAATTAATATTTTAGTACATTGTGAAAAAAGCTTGCTGGGGAATCATCTCAAGTAGTCATTTTTTACAGCTATTTTTTTTATAAAACAATTATAAAATTCAGGAGCTTGGGAAAGTTTGGTTCAGCCTGGCTGCAATACATAAACACATTACTTTCACATGCCTGAACTGTCCAGACAGGACTAATCAACCTGAGCTGGGTGACTCATACACAACAGCTAAGGGATTGTGCAGCAATTGATTACTCCTGTCTGCCAGGGACAACACAGTGATGACCTAATTTCAGCTTATGCTGGGCAGGACAAGCCTGGGGCAGTGCATAATTGGGGTGAGGAGAGCACCGGGGCAGCCATAGGAGCAAAAGAGCCTCCTTCTCATAATTTTATAATTGTTTTTTCAGCAAAACCACTCTATTCAGAGATTAAACAAGATATGTTTCTCAAGGTACGGGCAGTCCCCGGGTTACGTACAAGATAGGTTCTGTAGGTTTGTTCTTAAGTTGAATTTGTATGTAAGTCGGAACAGTATATTTTATCATTGTAGCCCCAGCCAGAATTTTTTTGGTCTCTGTGACAATTGTATTTTAAAAATGTTGGGTTGTCATAAGAACCAGGATTAACAATAAATTACAGACACCTCTGATAACTGTTACAGCTGATTATTATAGCCCAGGGCTAAAGTACAATAAATTACCAATATCCAGAGGTCCGTTTGTAACTAGGGGTCGTCTGTAAGTAGGGTGTTCTTAAGTAGGGGACCGCCTGTATTCTTAAAGTATGTTTGGTTCAGAATGCATAAAAGAAAATGGTAGAGTTCCTTGAAATTACTAGTCCCCTCAGGTAGGGTATGAAATGTCCTTTATGGAATTCCCTCTTTTACCTATAAAAAAAAAGTGATGTGAAAATTAACAGAGAAGGTTCATTTGAGATAAATCCCTCTTAGAGGCTCTTGCACTGATGTAATAAAAAAAAGACTGTAGGGAGAGTGCCAAGCCGAGTTCTATAGTACCGTATCTGGAAACGTGTCATATTAGAGATAAGAAATAGTGTTTAGTAGACGCGAACCGCAAATTGCCTCTCAATAGCCGCCCCCTTTAACACCTGCAATACTGCTGGCATTAGTCTGCCGGTTTGTTTAAACTCCTACGATCAGTGCTTGCAGGGGTGTTACGGGTGGAGGTTTGGGTCCAAGATTTGAGATCTGAAAGATTTGACTTTTATCCTACCACTTATACTCGCCTCTCTCAAGCCATGATGCGGCATCTACAGCCATGTGCCTGCTACAGGAGATGTTGCAGCCTGTAGCAGACTCACGCCAGTTGAGGTCACATCATCGCCGGCCTCTGTACACAAATGGAAGTCGGATGTAGCCAGCCGTGCTGCAGGTTATCAGAGATTTGAGTATAAGTGGTTTAGTATTTTCACTGCTTTCGCCCCCCCTCCCCCAACATAAAAACTTTTTTTTAAGATGTTGGCTCCAGGTGTTCACCCTTTAGTCAGGTTACACACAGGAGCCATATCCATCATAAGACAGCAAGAGCTTCAGCATCATATTACTGGAGATACTCACGTGCCTGTCAACTATACTGTCATATAGGATATTAATTTAAGAGAAGATACACCAATTCCTAGCACCGTACTTTCCAATGTATCAGCATCACCTGAATGTGTGGGCATTTCCCCCTATGCCTGTCTTTATATTTCTGTTTCTATAATGTATATAGATGCTGAGGTCACATGGACACACATAATGCGCTGTATTCTCATCTGCATTATACATCTCACAAGTCTGGGTGACATGTTTATTTATTAACAGCAGAGGGCAGCAGAGTTCATGCTTCAAAAGCCATAAATATCCCTGAGATCCGTTCTCTCCAGTCTGTGAAATCTTAGCATTAATCCAATGTAGCAAGTCACTTAGGAAAAACAAGATGGTCATTTATAATATATCAAAAAAAGAATTGTGTTTAAAATTCTGTTTTTATTCCATAGCTATCGATAATCTACATTTCTAACATTTGTACAGAGATCTATAACAATAAAATTCCACATGGGGCTAAAGCTACAAACTCCATAAGACATGCAAGATTGTCCTATGGTTGTCCTGTGCAGGCTCCAGATCCTTTAACCCCTTTGTGACCAAGAGTCATTAGGTGTCTGAATGTTCAGGTCAGTTTTTGCAGTTCGGTTCTGCTCTTCGGAATTGCTTTACAGATCTTACAGATCTGGGGCGCATTGAAAATAGAGTATAGCAGAGAGATCATTCTCATTACGAGACAGTGGTTTACCTCCGCACGTCAGGTGCCTACAAATGGGTGATGTCCTGCAAAAGTCGCCCGGTTCTAGTCCTGGAGGATAAGCGGCGTTATGAAAAAGGGGAAACAATGGAGAAGGATAAGTTTGCAATTTATGTTGAAATGTAAGAGCGCGCCAAACTTTTAAGGAGTGAAGTGAGAAGGGGGAAAGGGTCTGTAATAAGGTTGGTATTGGACCTGTCATCCAGCACAGGCTTGGTAGTGCGAATGGCTGGATTAGCTGGGATTCAAGCAATATCCGTCTGGGTGCGTTTTTGGGAGCGGCAGGCAATAGAGGTAAATTGGGCTACTTGAGCCGCTTTATAGTAAAGGGCGAAATTGGGAAGTGACATACCACCCAGGCTTTTATGTTTGAACATGGTAGATAGTGCAAGGCGTGGGCGTTTGTTGTTCCATACAAATTTGGAGATATGGGAGTGGATAAGCTTGAATGTTTTTACAGGGATTAAAATGTGTGTGGGTCGAAAAAAAAAATATAAAAACTGTGGTAGGGTCACCATTTTTATTTTAGAGTGGGCTTCAACCATTTGCAGATCATAACAATTTTTTATTTTTTTTTTCATGACATGTGAGGCTTGAAATTGTTGGAATAATTTTTATTAATAACAACCTTTTTATATAGAATTAGCAGACCAATAACAAATGTGAAAAAAAATGTGAAAAAAAAATTCAGTTTCCCATTAGATTATTTTTAATAAGCAGTAAAATTATAAAGTTTTATCAAAATATGTTATATGTACACTGTCGCATCACAATTTTCGAGAATCGGATACAGAGGCAGAGGGTGCATGTACTTTTTCAAAGTGTCTTCTACAGCTCCTTATGCTTTCTGCCTTAAGATGACAGGCTGGAGAGGGCTCACTTGAAGCGGTCATATTTCTACTTACTTCTACTGTGGCACCTAGATGCACAATGCTGGTGTCCTATTAAAGAGGAGAATCTTTTTAATAGTTACAGTTAGGAATTAAGGTCTGTTTAAAAAAAAAAAAAAACTTTAACATTGGTTCTCTGGTTCTGTTTTACCTGGAAACATAAACCAGATTTTAAAGGAAAGATTCTCCCCTTTAATATGACACCAGAAATGTGTTTTAGCTGCCATTATTCAGGAGATATTCAGAGTCGGACACTGTCATGATGTGTATATACGTGGTATATAGACGGGGCATGTAGAAATAGAATGTACATAGCCGTATTTAAATAATTTTCTATTCATTTATTTTTATCAGATATTCATTACACATAGTAAAGAGAAGCAATTCCATTTTAAATGTTATAGTATTTCAGTAGCCACAGCGAAACAGAGCCTTATCAGTACAGCAGACTGCCACCAACTCTCATTTGATATAAGCCCAGTCCATATTGGGTCAGAAGTCCACCCGGTAGCATATTTATAACCAAGACCCAGATGTGGGAATTCGTGGATCAAAAGAACAATGCAGGTTAAACTTGTATATACTTATATATTAAATTGCCTTATGGGAACACTAGACAAAAATATTTACAATATAGATATATACAGTTAGATTGTAAGATCTCTAGATTATGTTGAGACCAGACATGACCCACTTGCCATGCTCCTTGGTATGTGTTCACCTTGCCACTTGGGTCCTAAAAATATGTATTTGGTATTGGGCTAAGATGCACCGTAACTCCATAGCTGTCGTATTAAGTTATTGGATTTATGATTTTTTTTTTTTTGTCTGGTGCTGTCAGGTCTGTGGAAGTGTTGGTTGGTAGTACCCCCCTCCCCTCACAGGGTTAGTAACACTCTCCAGCTTGTATTTCTGACTTAAGTTATTCAAATTAAGGCTGGGAAAGTGAGTAATGGCAATGATGAAAAAGTGTCCCCTCCCCCTGGCTGTAGGGAGGAGCACCACAGGAGCTAGGCCTCAAGTTCACAGCTCAGGGAGAACTGAATATTACACACAAACCCAGTTTAAGTAAAAAGTGACCTGCAATGAAGGACACAAGCAGGGCCCCATAGCAGACACATATCCTGTTTTCTGGCGTAGACGCACTGAAATAATAATTGCAAGAAATTACAGTCATTTGTTCGACTACACCTCCTCCACATGGTGTGGGTGTGAAGTGGCACGGACCTTGTGAAGTAGGCCTGCATGGGGCATTCCTGGCCTAGTCTGTGCACTTTCTATGCAAAACTAGAGCAGGTTCTGCGGCCGACGGATAAATCAAGCATACAGCATAAGCATACAGCAAAAACACATAAAATACTACACTATATGCACACACATTCAGTATATGCTCACCATATACACACATACAGTATATACACATATATAGCATATACAAATCACAGATCCACATGCATATACACATCCATACATCTATACACTGGTACTCACATATGTTTATATTCCTTGTCGGGCAGTCTTCATACCCCAGGGTGTCAGAGGCCACAGAAGTGTCCCAGTAGCTGATGACCACATAGGGAAAATAGATGGCAGGACGTAGAGATGAGAGATTCCTCTGCTGTCATTCTGCTGTCCTCCCTTACCCTGAATCTTTTTTTATATGAGCTGCAGGCTCAGATGTGTACTGTTATATACATATTTTGCTGTACAATGTGCATCATAATATGTATATAATAGTGCACATCCTCCATTCTTTAGTGTGTCAGGTTGGTTGGCCGGGCCCCTTGACACTGCAAGCCCCATAGCAACTGCTATGGCTGCTATCGCCGTAGTTATGCTCCTGAATACAAGCCAAATATAAAGCTATTGGAAGAGCAGATTATTTAAAAACTTTTCCAAAAACGGGCACAAAAAACATACAGATGTCACTAATCCATAAGCAGTGTTCCAATACTCCAGCAAGATATAATAAGATGTGTTCCGTGTATAAACTAGAAATAGGAGAAAACCTATTTATAAGGTGTGGTTGAGTTACACCCTCTAAAATGTTATAGACACTAAGGGGAAGATTTATCAAGCTGCCTAAATGTAAGAATGTGCTTAGTTGTCATGGCAACCAGTTACAGCTCCCCTTTTAAAATATTCATGAGCACTGCTAAAATGAATGCTGAATTGCAATTGGTTGCCATGGGCAACTAAGCACATTTGTACTTGTAGGCAGCTTAAAGGGGTTGGTCATTTTTCAATAAATCTCTCCGATTAGACATGTCTCTGCATCTATATGTACCATAGCCTATCCCCGTTCTCCACATGCTGCACTTTGCATATCCACCCAACTTCCTGTTTCACTCTCCTTCAGTCCTTTCTAATTGCAGCCTCCAGTATGTTTTTTTTTTTTCTCTCCGTCCATCTCCGTTATAATCCTATATTATAGGATGACTATCAGTCTGTCAGTGAGATGGACTCCCACTTCACACAGGAATCCAAGATGGCAGCCCGGCCCTAAGGTCAGAAGTTACAGGGTCATGTCAAGGGACAACTGAAATTGTTTACAGTAGGACTGATAGTGACGGGTTGAAATTATATCTATGAAATGTTGTATTTTTGTTAATAATTTTTAATAATAATGTGTGTGGGTGGGGTAATCTGTATTCTGCCTGTCTTTCACTGTGTTTGGGCGAGGTAATCGGGACTCTCACTGCCAATTGCCGTGTGTGGGAGGGGTAATTAGGACTCTCACTGCCAATCACTGTCTGTGGATGGAGAAATCAGGACTCTTGCTGTCAATCACTGCGGGTTTATCATGACTCTCACTGTCCATCTCTGTCTGGGTAGGGAAATCGGAACTCTTGCTGTCAATCACTGTGTTTGGGCAGGTTAATCAGTACTCTCATTATCAATCACTGTGTGTGGGCAGCGTACTCCGGACGGTCACTGTCAATCACTGTGTGTGGGCGGGGAATTTGCAACTCTTGTTGTCAGTTACTGTGTGTGAGCGGGGTAATCTTGACGGTCACTGTCAATCACTGTGTGTGGGCAGAGAAATAAGGACTCTCACTGTCTCTACTAGGAGTCCTGTCCAGATTTATTAGTTTTCCCAGAAATCTGTATCCAACTCATATAAATCTGTATATCATGGTACAGCATCTATCTATCATATCCTTCTATGGATAGGACAGTAGAAATCATCTGACCGGCTCACTTATAAAAGACAATCTTCTAATAAGCCCCACTCACATTGTAGGGTGATCTCATTGCAATAAAGTATAGGAAGAGACACAATATAAAAGCCTGTATTCTCTGCAGTAAAAATGAAGCAATGCAGGACGCCCATTAAAATGAATTGATCTCAGTCCTGCAGTCCTTCTGTGCCAAGAGCATTGCTGGCAGTGACTCCAGCCTTAGCTAATGCACTTGCCACAGGCCTCTTTACTGTATTCGAATGTAATGCAGTCACTATGTTTGAAGAGCAATGCTCACAAAAATCACAAAAGTTCTATAAATTAGTAACACAGAAGTTTGGGTATGTTGGTTTATCAAACGTGGAGCAAACCGCACTAAGTGCAGTCTTACAGATGTGCAGGGTGTGGCTGATTACTGAATACTGGCACACGGTCTTCAATTATCTGGCGCCCCCTGCACTACATGGGAAGTGTGCACCAACTTTTTTTGGTGCACCTTTAACACACAGCGTGCAACACAATTCTGTCGAGTCGCTGTATTAAATGTGTTGCAAACTCCAACTAAGCACTTACACCCCCTCTTTAGGTGCACATTTTTTTCTGTCTTATCGGACACCGCGCAATCGCAACACATAAATACACGTGCAAGATCCAAAGATGTTCTTTTCAGTGCAAAGTCAGAAAGAAAACTGGCGCAGCCATAATAATAGATCTGGGCCATTGAGATTTTTCTGTATTATTGTGTTAGTTTAGTTTCTTCAATTCTTCATTATACGGCGTTCCTCACCACCCCTTCATATTTTTTTCATGATCTGCAGAATATCTTTAGAAATAAAGATGTACCAAATTTATATCCTCAGGATTTTCTAATTAGTGGTCCGAAGCAATTCAATAAACCTTGTATTTCAACTTACAGCAATTTAAAAGAAGCAGCTGAATAAACAGCACTTGCAGCAGTAAAGGCCCCCTAATTAATACTTGGTTGCCCACCCTTTGGCATTTATGAAGCCTCAAAATGTTTCTTGTAGCCATGTATAAGCTTCTGGCTCTTGAATGTTTACAGGGTTCTATTTCCCAGTGCCAGATGCAGGAGATAAACCCCACAGCATTATGGATCCTCCACCATGCTTCAAGGAAATCTACCACCAGGATGAAGGATTGTAAACCAAGCACACTGACATACTGGTGAGCATCCCCTCTGGCAGGATCTGCCTTTCTTTTGACTTTTTATACCTTAGTTTTTACAAAAAAATGTTTTGCAGATGAGCGTAAGGGGCTTCAAACTCCAGGAGCCTGGAGCCTCTTAGTCTCCTATGCATAATGTTTAAAGCCTTTTTTGAAAAAACAAGGGCATAAGAAGCTAAAAGAAGAGTCATTTTTATGATTTACTAACATATTATATACTAGATGGATCTGTAAAGCAATAGGATGTAGGTGTTGGTGGTATCTTTTTCACTTCTATAGTTATAACTTTATAGTGAGGATATGTCAATCCTGGAATCTGTGTGTTTCTAGGGGTGTTCTTTAATGGGGCTTTACAAGAATCTGGAAAACTCCTAGGGAGCTAGATAAAAAAAGAATGAATACTTATCCTGCCTCCAGCTCCCAGTTCCAGTGTCTCTCCGTTATCCTATCCTATGGTTTTATTCAGCCAAATGTTTTTACAGCCAATAAGTGACATGACTTCTGTTGACAATGGAACTTAACTTCATTTGTGGTCCAAGGAGGCCACAGTGGATCCCAAGCTTCTGGCCATAACAGTCCACACAAAATTGGAAGTACTAGAGCAACATGGAAACTGGGAATCGGAGCAAGAAAAATACTGGTTCTTAAAGATAGCTAAGAAAAATCCTTTGAAGGAGATCTACCATCAGTTTAACTGTTGTTAGGCGTGTCCTACTAAGAAGTTCCTGAGGAACATCACTTCTTTTATTATAACCCTATACACAGCGATTGCTGCAATAAATAGTTATAAAAATTATTCTAGTTGGCCTGGTGCACGCTGTCCACATCACCAGAGCTCCTCAGAGTGCCTCTAATTTTAATTTATTCACTAACCTCGCCCCCCAGTGCATAGAGCAAGTGACATGCTAGACTGGGTGGGACTGCTCCATATTGCCGCATTCGCGCCATTAAAATAAAAGATGTTCCCCAGGAACAACTTAGTAGGACACATCCGTTTTACGTTAAGAGACATTTAAGTGTCCTTTAAGGGACACCCCCCTAGGCCCGCCCCAGAATGACATATCGTTCCCCCCCCCCACACACACACACACCAAATTTATCATGGCTGTCTCTGAAAATCAGGAACTGTCCAGGCAGATTTGGGAAGGCTGTTATGTGTACGCCACCCTAAGGTATGGCCTAGACACGGTGAAAGAAAACTGAACAATCCCTTTGCATTGATAGATTTGTGGAGCTGCAGTCATAGGATTTCTTTTCCTGCCACCTTATATTAAATTCTCCGCATTCTCCCACTGCAGTAGTTGAAGGTTATAGATCTCTATTAAATAAATTGTCTCCAAATGAGCCCAATGTTAATCATATTGTGTGTAGTAAATAATAAATTATGATTCTAAAAAGCGAATGAGCAGACGTAATGTAAATGGAGCCGCTTTAGCAGCTGCCATATATTCTGGTCTGTTTGGCTGGCCTCCAGATCTACTCTAGCCATCCAGAACGGGGTCAGGTTTTTACATCAAGTTTTGCCTTCTGTTTCCTAAATTTTGACAGTAAACTTAAAAAAAAGTTGAATTGGCTCTAGAGGGTAACTGCAGATTTTTCCCAGATATTTTTCACCCCCAACATTACATTTATACATTAGTGTGCCAGGCACTGTTATATATGTGGTACCGGGGAGGGGCTGGCCATGGGTAAATGCCACTCATCTCATTGAATCCGTATGTGGTGAATTCCTGTAGAAACGTACAATTATCTGCACTAGAGCCATTCATGAAAAAGCCGATTTCTTTACGCATTATTTTCTTCAGTTGCTGTAAAAACACGGCTATCGATTGTGGCACTTAAAAGCTCCTTTAATTATTAATTTTGTTTTCCCTGGCAGAGAAAAATGGTTCACACTGAAGGGGTTTAATGGAATATGAGACTGTGGATCAGGCGGCTTTCTTTATCTGCCTTTCGGAATTTGTCTGATGTCATACTTAGTGAGCAGGGAGCTCGATGGTGAAAGCCTAATGTACTCGCTATTGTGCACTGGAGTGACTGCTTAAAGGGGAAATGCCGTCTGAAGGATTATCTTAAATATTATAGACGCTTAGAAGAGAAGGTTGAAAAAAGACGCAGGTCTATCCAGTCCAACTTATAATTCACCAGTATTGATCCAGAAAAAGGCAAAGCCCCATAGGAATGATGCCAACTGAATCAACATCCCATACCTTGCCTTTAACACCCACTGTGCCCTCTTCAAACATATTGATTTCTGCATTATGTAGCAAGCACCCAGTTGTAGCACCCACGGTTGCGGGCATTAACACTTCAAATGCCTCCGCCTGTCAGGCTTAGAGGTTGTGGATCCTCTGAACCACTGCGGATGATGACACAAGCCACAAACTGGGACCGGAGTCTAAGTAGCACCTGGTTTTCACCAGAGCCCGCCGCGAAGCGGTTTGGACTTGCTGCTGCGTGGTACCACAAGGTCGTTCCACAGGCGGACGTATATACCCAATTGCCACTAAAACATGACTTTTAATAATCTTTATTTAAAAGGAAAAGTTGAAAAAGTACAAAAAAGTGGGAAAAGGTGCAATTTCATCCAACACTCTGTGATTAAAATTACAGTGATGTGTCAGAGCTTTGTATGGTGGGTCAGAAGGCAACCTATGTTAGCGTTGACAAAGTGTGTTTTTTATATACTTTGAATTGATTTTGAATTTTCACTATGATCAAATTAGTGAGTAGGGCTCTAGAGGGCATATATATCTATCCCTTTTGGGAAGCCTCCCTAGAGTATAAGCGGGGGTACGCAGGTCCTCCCTACTTAGAGGTAGATGTCACCCACACGTTGTCCTCACACTTAGAGGATTGTTGTGGTTCTGCCTCACTTATCCCTCTTTCTAGATTCTAGTGAATATTCTATAAGGTCTACACTACCTGCGGACGCTGCTCTATGTGGCGAAACATGTCGGGGGGGCTATATTGTTAGGAATTTCAGATCAGCAGTGAGATTGCAGAGCAAAAGAGGGATATCAATGAATCTAAAACCTATGTAGTGTAGAGCTAGGGGCACGGGTGAGCCTGCGACATGCGATATGGGTCGCGGGACCACCCCTGACAGCGTGAAGTGGGTGCAACCATTTTAGCTAAGATTGTTGCTGCCCATGAGGTCAACAGAAAGTGATGACCTATTCCCATGGCAGCCTGAAGTGTATATTAGATACACCACCTGTTATAACAGTTTGATGGTGGCACACTGTTACAGATCAATAGCTAATCCACCATATATTGCAATACTTTGTATACCTAGTATTGGTATTTTAACACTAACAGTAGGAGTTCTAAAAATACAGAAACATTTTTTTTAAAGTTTAAATCTTTATATAGCGGAATCAAATTCCACAGCACTTTACAAATAAAACTTAAGTTTAAATCACCCCTTTTCCCTAGAAGTGATATAATAATAAAGAAAAGAATCCTAAACATGTTTACTTGTCACTCTGTCCATATAAAAATAGTTATTCCCAGCAGTGAGCCCCATAATAAAAAATAGTGCCACAAATTTCAAAACATATAAAAATTTGGAAAAAGAGTGTGTAGAAGATTCTAGAGTCTCCAAACTGGACGGAATTAAAACGTCATCTCATCTCGCAATAAAATGACCACAGCACATCTCTGTATACCAAAGTATGAAAAATCTATTGAAAGCTAATAAAACTTCATTAAATTATTTCCATGATCGCATTGACCCCAAAAATAAAAGCGCAAATTGAAAGTCGTAAAAACGGCACCCACAAGAAAATTACGTAAATTCCCTTTTTTGTTATTTTGCAGAATTTTTATTAACACCTTATCGCATTTGGACATTCCTGAATGTCCTGATGTCGAGAAGGGGGAGCATGTAGAGGTCTCACGGGCTGAGCACTCTTCATTATCACCTGGCACCGATAGCGGGTTTTCAAATGCTACTGGCAAAGGTGCCTGGGGCATTTAAATGTTGGCATCAATGTTTCTATCGGCATGCCCCATTACGTCGTCGGGAAGCGAACATCAGTTGCTAAGACAGTGAGTTTGTCAAACTTCCAGGCCTGTCTGTAGGCAGCATCTGCTGCACAATCCCCATATACTGCAATACAGTAGGAGTGGTGGGCGGGAGGGATCAGACACCCTAGGGTTCAAGTACCCTACAGGGGCTAAAAATACAGTAAATAAAGTAAAATCCTAAACATGTTAGGTATCGCCGCATCCCAAAATGCTTGATCTATCAAAATATAAGAACAGGGTGGTGAACCCCATAAAGGAAAATAGCGCCCAAATGTCAGAATTGACACTTTTTCACCACTTTTCATCAAATAAAATTTTGAATAAAAAGTGACCAAAAGGTCATACAGTCCCCAAAATGGTGACAAAAGGTTTTCATTTTTTTAAATCTATTAAAACAAAATAAAACCTTTTATAAACCAAAGAATAAATATGAGGTTTCATTTGTAAAATTTGTAAATTTGAAAGCCCTCAAGAAAATGATGCAGATGTGTTCTCCCCCCCCCCCCCCCCACTTTCCAGTACATGGCATTAAATATATTTCCATCACTAGGAAGGACAATTTGTTGCGTAGAAAACAAGCTCTTATACAGCATTGTACATGGGGAAAATGAAAAGTTATGGATTTTTGAGGGTGGGAAGCAAAAAATTTGGAACCGAATAACAATAAAGGGCAGCGGCATTAAAGGTTTTAAGTATGACTAAACTTTACAATCGATTCCATAAACTAATAGTTCAAATGGTAATCGTAAACTTTGTAATACACGTCTTAAAGAAAAAAGTAGTTTTCCTCCATTTATTTCTGTATTTGGCTGTTTGATTGAATCGGCTTTCTGTCCTGTATCCACTGATAGCTGAGAGATAAAGGAACCTGATAAAGTTTCTAATGACTTCACTCTATACATACAGTCCCTGGATAGTCTCATCAAGTGAATTATTTCTATAGGTATATAAAGAGTTAATCTTTAGAATCTTTTAGAAAGGGAGGGATATCACTATCTCTTTTATTTTATTTGGAGACTGCAATATATTACAAATATTAGTAGAATAAAGAATATGGATACAACTTATACTTTTGTAGCTTGATGCTGTAATTTTTTTTAACTGGAAGCTAAGTACATTAGGTGTAAGTTAGTCAATAAACTGATAATTTGTCTCTGCATCTAGTGTGTGTTTCGGCCTCTGTGATGAATGACCGGGCAGACGGCAATAATGCCTCTTCTATTCCCATTAATAGTTACTTCCTTTAATACCGAAAACTGCACATCCAGGAGTTCTGCTCCGGAAACTTGGAAGAACATTGATCCCTTTGTAAATGAATGTTGTGTGATTTATGGTCTCATAGACAGTAGATCAGCAACGTGGTGTAATTACTATCTGTTTTGCAACAAAAGTAAATAAAAAAGTTTGAAAAAATTCTTAATACGGTTCTTTACTATGTCCAGGCGGTAAATCAGTTCTAGGACCTCAAACTTGGCATGTTCCATTTATACTGCACCCCTCTTCAAGTGCAGGACGTCTACCACCAGGATCAAGAGTTGAAAGCCAAGCACACTGACATACTGGTGCCTGTCCCCTCAGGCAGGATCTGCTGTTCGTTAAGCTTCTTATGCCCTTGTTTGTAAGAGAAAATGCAAATGTGCCTAAGGGGCTCCAGCCTCCAATAACACCTATATAGTCAGGAGCCCCTTGGGCTCATTTGCATATCTTTTTTTTTTTTTTTTTGTAAAAGCCTGAATGGATCCTGCCAGAAGGGACAGACACCAGTATATCAATGTCGTTGGTTTATAACCCTTGATCCTGGTGGTAGATTTCCTTTATACCTTGATGAACTAAATTTGAAGATATTATGGTGAGTGACAGAAAGGACCAAGATAGAAGAATTAAAAATTCTGAAACAACTTTTTACCTGTCTAACCATTACAGCACTATGTTGCTGTAAAATATAGTGGCGGGTAAGTTGTGATATTCACCTATGTAAATATTATATTACCGTATATACTCGAGTATAAGCCGACCCGAGTATAAGCTGAAACTCCTAATTTCAACACAAAAAATGGGAAAACCTATTGACTCGAGTATAAGCCGAGGGTGGGAAATGCATTGGTTACGGCCTCCCAGTATAACGTCTGCCAGCCCCTGTAGCATACAGCCTGCCCAACCCCTGTAGCATACAGCCTGCCCAGCCCCTGTAGCATACAGCCTGCCTAGGGAGGTGCCACAGTGCCAGGGGCTGTACACTTCTTCATCTAGGGAGGTGCCACAGTGCCAGGGGCTGTACACTTCTTCATCTAGGGAGGTGCCACAGTGCCAGGGGCTGTACACTTCTTGATGACACTGTACACAGTAGACACAGGAACATTCAGGTCTTTGGAGATGGACTTGTAGCCTTGAGATTGCTCAGGCTTCCTCTCAATTTTGATTCTCGAGTCCTCAGACAGTTCTTTGTTCTTCTTTCTTCTCTCCATGCTCAATGTGGTGCACACAAGGACACAGGACAGAGGTTGAGTCAACTTTAATCCATTTCAACTGGCTGCAAGTGTGATTTTTCCAACAGTGACAATACTTTTGTCCACCCCCGTTTTTATGTTTGGTGTGGAATTATATCCAGTTTGGTTTTTTTTGTCAATTCTTTTTGTGGTTTTCCATTGAAGACAAATTAAATGAAGATGATAATACTAAAGAATTTCTGATTGCAATCATTTTTTGACAGAATTGCAGGGGTGCCAATACTTTTGTCCACCACTGTTTATGGTAACAGCCTGGCAGCTTCCCTCACATGGAGGAGCAGGGAACACGTAATAAGTGGGAGAAATCTTTAGTACATGAAGTCTATAGCCTGTGCTGTGTGAGCACGAAGGGTTAATAACTTATCCACACAGAAGTTATACTGCCCGTGACAAGGTGGGAAAGGAGAAGCATGAGGTGCAGAGACAGAGAAAGTTCTGTAGAATCCCAGACTGGGATGGAGGGGCTGATGGAGAACAGGGAGATCTTGTACCTCACTATTCTGTGCAGGAGACTTCTATACCCACTGTCTTGGACACATCTAGCTCTGCAACATTCACTGTCACATGACCTCCTCCTCTGTGAGCAGGGAGCAGCAGCTCCTCCTCTCCCATGTAACCAACTGAGAAACAAAGTGTAAACTAAGTACAGACTCCTGGGCTTGTCAGAAAAGGCAGAGGAAGCCACTCCTGCAGCACTGAAGTAATCTGAGGGAGATGGACCCTATCTTGTATGTAACCCGGGGACTGCCTGTATAGGTAACAAAGATAACAGGCAAAGTTGTTTTACATCCCAAGAGCTACTGATTTGTGGAAAAAAGAAAACTTTACAGTTAATCTTTAACTTGTAATAACCGTTTGGAAATTAAATGTCTTACACATAGGCTGGTGTGTTGGTGATTCGTCGTCAGAACAGTTGTAATTGTCCCCCATAGTCAAGAAAGGCCTCTAAGCGTATACTGTGCTCTCCTGTAGGAAGCTGGATGATATCGTACAGACCGCTGTGCTTTTTCATACTGTGTTTCCTGCTGGATGCAACTTATACTGAGCAGGGATTCACCTACCTGCCAGGAAAAGTCTATGGATACGTTTGGCATGTATGCCGGGAATTTTCTTTTATCCCTTAAAGAAAATCTACCACCAGGATGAACGGTTGTAAACCAAGCACACTGACATACTGGTGTGTGCCCCCACTAACATGATCCACTTTTCTTTAAGTTTCTTATGCCCTTGTTTTTTTTAGAATAAAAGGCTTTAAAAATTATTACAAATTATACAAATGAGCCAGTGAATAAGAAGCTAAAGGAAGAGCAGATCCTGCCAGAGGGAGCGCACACCAGTATGTCAGTGTGCTTGGTTTACAATCCTTGATCCTAGTGCTAGATGTTCTTTCAAGCGCTGAATATTATTGATTATTTATCCATAGGATTAATGAATAAAATTCTATTTCTGGGTCCCATACTGATTAGCTGTTTGAACTCTCATCTTTGTAGAAGACAGCAATGCATTTTCTTTACTTCCTATCTAGCACACTGCCATACAATGTATAGTGGCTGTACATGGTATTGCAGCTCAGCCCCATTCACTTGAATTGGAGTTGGACCCAGGCCACATGATGAATGGATGTGATGTTACTGGAAGCTGAGCTTAGAGGGTGACCACAACCGAATGAAACGGCTGATCATCAGGATTGGTGGGCGTCAGTCCTATACTGATCACCTATTCTAAGAATAACTATAAAAATAACTAAATAAATTGGAATACTGTCTTAACAACAAATAAAACTGACAATACTGCTTTTATAAAAATTGGGGTTACAGCCATCTTGATGGAATTGGACACTTCTGGTTTGATTGCTTATATTAGATGTTTTTTTTTTTTTCTAAATGTATTTTTAATAGAGATTTACAAGAAGTACAAGAGAAGAAATTAAAATAAAAAAAAAACAAATTGCCATAGGCATCCAGCAGGCCCCACAAGATAAGCAAAACAGAGAGAAAAAAACAGTAATTCTACAGAAAAGACAGAAATATTGGCTCTCAGACGGAGGGCAGACCTACAGAAGTTGTGAGACCGGGCCTGCACAAACAGTATATCCCCTATCACAACTGAAGAACTCTAGAACCATAATCAGAGAAGACGAGGGAAGACCGTCTAGGGCACTTCATGTCATGGGTTGGCCGAAAAGTGTCCAACTGCACCCACACCATTGATCAGGTAGATCATTGGGCAGAGGGGGAGATGAATATCTAGGATTTGAAGCAAAAGCCACTGCACTTGCGACCAAGAAGGTTAAATAAGGGGGCATTCCCAAAATAGGTAAAACCCCTTGACAGGGAGATTTGCATACCTACAACAGATCTCTGAGACCAATGTTGCAAGGGTGTGTAAGAGCTGAAGGGTATGGGACTAGTACAGGAACAGCTTATATTTTTTCTCCTTATTTGTAACACAAACACAGAAAATGTACAATAGGGACTCCTTCAGGTAACCAGTATGTTAATATAGGCACCAGCCCAAATCTATTAGTGGGCTCATAGCTATCCAAATCATGCACATACACTCACCGGCCACTTTATTAGGTACAGCTGTCCAACTGCTCGTTAACACTTAATTTCTAATCAGCCAATCACATGGCGGCAACTAGGCATGTGCATTTAGGCATGTAGACAATGTCCAGACAATCTCCTGCAGTTCAAACCGAGCATCAGTATGGGGAAGAAAGGTGATTTGAGGGCCTTTGAACGTGGCATGGTTGTTGGTGCTAGAAGGGCTGGTCTGAGTATTTCAGAAACTGCTGATCTACTGGGATTAGCATACAGCCTGCCCAGCCCCTGTAGCATACAGCCTGCCCAGCCCCCGTAGCATACAGCCTGCCCAGCCCCTGTAGTAGGAAAAAAAAATAACACTGTACTCATCTTTCCGACGTCCCCCATAGGTCCTCTTCTGTCTCAGACTGTCTCAGACAGAAGAGGACCTACAGGTGATGTCAGAAAGGTGAGTTTTTACTTTATTTTTTTAGTTGACTCGAGTATAAGCCGAGTTAGGGTTTTTGAGCACAAATTTTGTGTTGAAAAACTAGGCTTATACTCGAGTATATAAGGAATATAGGTATATACTATATACATATGTTGCATCCCTGTATGAATTATTGCACCATGCAATTTTTTTACACTTCTAGGTAAGGTGGGAAATTTATCATATGCCGCTGCTTCATGCACTAACATGTGATGAAAGCCCAGATACATCATGTGGCTCTGGCCTCCTGATATATCCGGGGGCCGGCTGCGCTGCTGTACAATTTTAAAAATCTGCTATAACCAGTAACCATTCAGGCTTGACCAGTCACAGGCTTTAGTGAGTGCTATGGTCCACTGCGCCACCGGCTGCACCGCATTTTCACACCCACTTGGCATGGAGGTGGCATCCCTGGCAATTCACTAGGCACTGTGATTGATTATTTCAGGGCTTGTACACCGGTTTTCTGGTAGATGTCGCCCTTGGAGTCCATGCAATGAGGCATGTGGCCACATATGAGTAGGTCCCATTGAGTAGGGCTAAATCCATGTGCGGGACTGTGGCATGTCACACTGCAAATACATGATAGAAATGTGAAGGTCAGGTAGAAAATGTTTAGGGTCCCAAACCCCTGGTGTCGGTGGCCATGATCCTGAGGGGGAAAGGTGTCTTGGGTCCGATGACTTGAATCTGCTTGGACTCTGCCATATGTTCACTGCGTATAGTGAAGCTGAGCTCATAGAGACCAAATAAATGGAGTCCCTGAACCAAATAAATGGAGTCCCTGAACCAAATAAATGGAGTCCCTGAACCAAATAAATGGAGTCCCTGAACCAAATAAATGGAGTCCCTGAACCAAATAAATGGAGTTTAGTCCCAATATATCTGCATTTGAGTCTGCAGCAAAATATGTGACTACACTATAATCAAGGTTCCTGCGTTGAGGTCCAACACAGACTTAAATAATTCACCAGACCTTTGCCACCTTTTCCCTTTGGAACTTTGAAATCCTGAGAATGTGGAGACCAATACGTGCCCCTTTTAAAATCAATCCTTCCAATTGATCATGACAACTAAGAGCAATTTTCTTTACCAGACATTAAGTATAGATCCTAACTCATGTAGGTGAAACATGGACAAAGATTAGTTCATCTGAACATGTTTGATTTATTGAGTCACTTGATCTTTTCTTGGATACAGTAAAGGAGAGTGGCCCGGGGTGAGGAGCTGGTGTTTTTTCTGTCCGATTTGATGTCGCGGTGATGTATAATCCATGGCTATAGATATTCAGATAAAGAAATCTCATGAAATACAGTGTGACCTTTTGATCTACTGAGAATAGCCTTGCTAGTTTTATGATCCCTAACTCTCCAAGGCACAGACTTTAATTGGATATAGAATATACAGTATCCTAATGCATTGTCCACACCCCTGATAGTCGTAAATATCACAGCTTTATTTATGTGTATTAAAAGAAGCATTAAAATAAAAACGTAAGAGTATGAGCTTCTCTTCCATGTTATTATAGTAAAAACAGGGTTTTCATCATTCCGAGAATGTTAAAGGATACTTAAAGGGGACATGGGACCACCATCTACAACTCTCTGTATCACTTTATAAGTGCAGATCCACTGATTCTGGTGAAGGTGGAATTTTCTATATCAACCCTAGTGTTCCTGAGTAATCATTGAAGCTACATTTTAAACCCCATATGGTTATTAGACAGCCGAGGGCCACTCACCTGACAGTAGAGAGCCTAACAAGCATAAATTTTACTGATCCTCAGGAACGGGGGCTAGATAAAAATTTGTAATTGTGTGGTATGAGCCACACAAAAAAAATATTCCAAGCATGGCACTTTCCATCCCAAGGCTAGCCATACGTATCACTTAAAGCATAACTGTAAAGTTAGTGATTTTACCAAATTCTTTTATGTGATTCCCTAGCAGAACGATGCCTACTTTCTGCTGCTCATCCTTTTCTTTCCAAAGTTATGGCATTTTCTGTTCTGAAAGTATTTGACACCAATCTTTCTCACCAGAGGTGAAGTGGGCGGAGACTAATGTCTGTCTGTCTATGCCTTCAAGCTGAGGCCAGTTAGCTTGCCCACAGATCCCATGCTCCCTTGTGTTCTCTTTCAAAGTAATTTAGCATTAAATCCATTTAGTTTCCCAAAAGTAATCCACTGAACCCTGCACAGTGCACATACAGGATGTATATGGTGACAGCCCGGCAGCTTCCATCACATGGAGGAGCAGGGAACATGTACAGTGCACATACAGGATGTATATGGTAACAGCCCGGCAGTTTCCATCACATGTAGGAGCAGGGGACATGTAATAAGTGGAAGAAATCATAAGTAAACCAGTTACATGCAGTCTATAGCCTGTGCTATGTGAACACTAAGGGTTAATAGTTTATCTGTACAGAGCTGATAGTGGCGATGACAAGAAAGTTCTGTAGAATCAGACTTGGATGTAGGAACTGATAGAGAACAGGGAGATCTTGTACCTCACTATTCTGTGCAGGAGACATCCTGCATTCACACATCCAGCTCTGCTTCATACACTGTAACATGACCTCCTCCTCTGTGAGCGGGGAGCAGCAGCAGCTCCTCCCCTCCCATGAAACCGACAGACTCACAAGGCTTATCAGCAGAGGGAGACGAAGCAGCTATTGCAGCTCTGAGGTAATCTAAGGGGGATAGCAAACTACTGCATAAAGGTAACAAAGATTAATAGCTCTTTAGATGTAAAATATATTTGCCTATTGATTTGTGGAAAAAAAAACCTTTACAGTTACTCTTTAAGCTAGAAATACACAATTATGTTTGATGGCTCTAATGGCTTAAAACAAACTTTGGTTTAGTCACTAGCAGGCAAAATAAGAATCTTTGTCATATATGTTCTTAGAAAGAAGAGCTTCCTTCTCCACTTACCATTATGTTTCCTTCCTTCTTGATCTGCGTATTACTATGAAATCTCTGCTGAATTCCATCTTGCTAGCAACAAAACAGAATCTCACTGAGGTATCGGATGACATAGAAGCTCATGGAGAAGGGGGGGGGGGGGCAGAAGTGATTCTTGGGAAAACTGAGATAACAACGATGATACTTCTCATGTATAACTCACTGGACTATCGATTCCTGCAAAGCTTGTGTAAAGTTTATTACAAACTATTACAGACTCAGAAGGCACAGCAATCTAGATAAAAGGCAGTATTGGATATGTAACTCTATCAATCCAATCTGAACTCACCGCATGCTTCCCGGATCTTCACATTCCTTGCACCAGGGACATTCCCATGTGTAAGTGATGCTTTGATCAGACCTTATCATTTGCTACTCTATGTTAATTATTCCCTCAACTTCTATTATCCGCATTCTCTGGAGAATAGCTCCTTATTTATTCTTGTATTGAAACAAGGAGAGGATTTTCTTTTATACCCAGCAATGAGCATCCACCTCGCACCCTGCCACTTGTCTCGGGAAAGAAGCGGGAATAGACGATTGAGCAGACTGGTGATTGATCCCTTTCTGGAATACAGTAGCCTCAGCTCATTATCTGTATGACAAATGTGCCAGAACTTGTGAAGCATCAATCACGGTTGCCTGCATGCAGAGGAGATCAGGTTGGCAATGTCCTCGCCACTCTACTATGCAGATGTCTGCTACCAATTATTCATTATCGGCTTCATCTGGGTAGGGAAAGGCCTTCTTTCCACTGGCTAATGGCAGCTACAGTGATCCATGGCTCCGTTCTTCCCCTGCTTCCCACTCATTCCCCTTATTGCTAGGAATGTGTAATAACCGGCTTTCACATGACGTTGTGACATGCCTGTTAATTCCGTGTTAAATTGACTCCCTACGCTAGTATGGGTTTATGAGTCATTAGATGCTCGTGTGAAATTACTTTGTGTGCAAAAACCAATATATCACGTCTGGGTTCTCTTATTTTTTTATAGATCAATAAATCACATCATATAGCCACAGAAGAGGACGAGGAGCTTCTCAAAGAGAAGGAGAGCTATACGTGTGCCGTGTGCCTAGATGTGTATTTCCAACCCTACACGTGTCATCCGTGCCGGCACGTATTCTGCGAGCCGTGTTTACGGACACTAGCGAGAGACAATCCTACAAGAACTCCATGTCCGCTTTGCAGATCAATTATTACAAGGGTACACTTCCATTCAGGTAATGCTGAGGGGGGAGGGGGACTTTATTTTGTGATATTTCTTTCATTTGGTGAGGCAATTTGCAGTTCAGATTTTTAACATACAGATGATTTGGGGGAGATGTATCAGAAGTTTTAGTTGCCCATTTAGTAACCCAACCAATCAGAGCTCGGCTTTCATTTCCACACAGCTGTTTATAAAATTGAAGCTGAGCTCTGATTGTTTTCCATGGGCAACGAGAACAGTTTTACGTCAGACAATTCTGATAAATCCTCCCCAATGTGTCCAAAAGTTCTTCATTACACGATAACATACATAGGGTGTCCATCCCTAAATAGGTTATACCACTTTTGTAGGATAGAGGATAATAAACTGATTGCAAGGCCCAACCCTAGGTAATCTGCAGCACTCCATTCAATGTCTGTGAGAGTGCTGGTAATAGGCTGTGCTCTGCAATTTCTAGCACTCTAATAAAATTTAATGGAGTGGCAGCACAAGCATGCTGAATACACCCATTATTAAGAGTGTGAACTGGCTTGCTGGAAATCTACCATCAATAGCACAGTGTAACAGCCTTTGAAGCTATAGCAAGAAGAGAGGCTCCAGTTACACACTCTTGGAGCCCTTCTGGCTCATTAGCATACTTTTGGCTCTCAATTTCATTGTCACAGTAATCATCTGTTCCCCAACACTCCCAAGAAGTTTCAGAGGCCACAGGACTCGGTGCTACCAATCCGCGTCCTTAACCGTCTCCTGTGATATCATGACAGCTTGATGAGGTGTAGAGGAATCAACAGAATTCCTTTAAGATGACATTCATCTGTAGTGGCGTAATTATCGCCGTAGCAGCCATAGCGGTTGTTACGGGGCCTGTGAGGTTACCTCTGTGTCCACTCCTAAACCTGGCATATACTGTGTATATATGTATATCTGTGTATATCTGTGTATATACTGTGTATATATGCATCTACTATATTTATATACGCATACTGTATATATGTGCACATTTAAATTTATGCACATATATGATATATGTGTGTGTTTTTGTATATGCTGTGTGTGTGGTATGTATGTATATGCTGTATATACTGAATGTGTGTATTTTCTGTATGTGTGTATATGCTGTATATACTGAATGTGTGTGTATTTGCTGTATGTTTGTATATTCTGTATGTTTTTTTACTGCATGTATGTGTATATATAGTCAGTGTATACTGTGTGTGTGTATGCAGTACACACTCTTCAGCGGGACCCTGGAGAGAAGCTACAGTGATAGTCGGAATTAGCCCTCGTGCTTTCAATTGTATCGGTGTCCTCAGGAGGCAGGTTTGATTGAAAGTTGTGGGAGAACAGTTCAATAAATAAATGACTATTATATTACAATATATTGGCACTCCGTGATAAATGAGTGGGTTTTGGTTGTAGTCTGGGCATCAGTCGCCATCACTGGTATAGTTCATAGTTCATTTCCTATGCCTTTGAAAACAAATGATAAACCCCTGAAGGGGTTGTGCCAAGAAAAGCATGGGTAACAAATATATGATGCTGGAGGGCCCACGGTCTATAGGGGGTCTAAAGTCCCCAATCTGGAACAGTGTGAATGGGGCGTATGTCACTTACTGCAGGGCACATGCTTCACCACTACTGCATTCAAACATCTCCACAATGGACACCTATCCTAGTAAACATGACAATCCCACTGTTGGGGCTCCCAGCAATCAGAGATGTATCCTGTATTTGGGTTGAATGATTTTTATGGGGAAACCTCATTGAGATACACGGCCAAAGCAACATGGGGTTAAATGTGAAATGAGAATAGCCCGCTTATGCGAGTATTTGTGATCTATTCCTTATAAAGCGCGTCACATTGGTTAAATACAATTTATGCAATGATACTAGATGCGCTGTTCTACAGGAGAGTGCTGAATCATCAAGTCTTGGTGGAGCTGGCTGTAGGCAGATTGTATAACACTATTACTTTGGAACATGACCTCATTTTTATCTGTTTAATTACAGACCTCAGCAAATGTTCTGTTGCATTCTTTCCAAATGATTATCTTAAAAGAAAGCAAAGTTTTCAGCGAGCAAATTGTGCAAAATGGCCTCTACCGCACTGCAACAGCCTATTTCGAGTCTTTGGAGGTAAGAAGTGAAAATCAGTGTATATAATATTCTCTCTCTTGTTCTCAGCTGGTTTGAGGGACCTGGGAGAAACCACCCAAACCACTGATATATAGGAGTGGTTATGATGGTGGAAGTCAGCAGGACACAGAACATCACAGGAAGTCTGAGTCCTGCTGTCAGGTGGTCATGTGACCCATGACTTCCGGTAAATGAGAGAGAACCTATTAGGATCTTATCTCTGTTAATGTTTGGTTTAAATGAGCAACTCCTTTATGGTCAGAACTTTGTCTGGCCAGTCAGGACCCTTCACACCAAACTCCCACCTCAACACCTTGCTTTGTGCAATGGGGAACAGTCATGCTTGAACAGGAAAGGGGCTTCCAAAATCTAAGCGAAATACATAAAAATGTCCAAAATGTTGTGATATGCTGAAACATTAAGGTTTCTCGTTATTCATCTCTGATAAAGATCCCATAGTATTATCCCTCCTCCACCAAACATTACATTAGGCACATTGCTGTTTGGAGATAAGATATGATTTGCAGTCTGTGTAGCTGTCCCAGTTGAACAGTTAATTTTGTGGCCCATGTCGCTAAAGGAAATCTACCATCAGATCAAGCATGACAAAACCAGAGACAGTTACTTATAGATCCAGGCAATGTGACTGTGGTAATATTCTTATTTTTGTTATCCATGGCCTCCTTCCTTCTAAAATCAACTTTTATAATTATTCTGATGAGCCTGAAGAGCTCTGGTGGATGTTTTCAGAGCCCCTCAGTGGTGTACCTTCACAGGCTGTTACAAGGAGCCGAGCAGGTCTCCTCCCAGGCAGAGGAAGGAGGGAGAGACATGGTCTGCTCCTTGTAACAGCCTGGGAAGCTACGGCACGGAGGGGCTCTGCTAACACACCCAGAGCCCTAACAAATAAAGGAAGATGACCACAGTCTTTGTGCCTGGATCTGTGTGTAAGTGTCCCTGGTTTACCATGATGGATTTTGATGGCAGATTTTCTTTAAGAAATATGATTTCTAAACCCAGTGAAAACTTCCAGGACCTTATGCTTGAATTCATGAATGCTATCATAAGGTCCTAGAAGGGCAATATGAGCATGGATAGCCATCTCTGGCTACTTTATGGACAGGAATGACAGATTACGAGCTCAAAGACATTTCTTAACCAGTTGCTTTAATTTACATATAAAGAAAGAAAACTATTAACAGGTGTGTACAATGGTGGCCAAAAATATTGGCACCCCTGCAATTCTGTTAGATAATACTCGTTTTTTTCCAGAAAATGATTGCAATGACAAATTCTTTGGTATTAATATTTTCATTTATTTTGCTTCGATTTAAAAAACACAAAAGAAAATGAAAAAAGTCAAATCATCGATCAATTTACACAAAACTCCAAAAATGGGCCGGACAAAAGTATTAGCACCCTCAGCCTAATACTTGGTAGCACAACATTTAGACAAAATAACTGTGAACAACCGCTTCCGGTAACCATCATTGAGTTCCTTACAAGGCTCTGCTGGAAGTTTAGACCCTTCTTCTTTGGTAAACTGCTCCAGGTCCCTGAGATGTGAAGACGCCTTCTCCAACCTGCCGAGATCTCTCCACAGGTGTTCTATGGGATTCAGGTCTGGACTCATTGCTGCCACTCTACACGTCTCCAGTGCTTTCTCTCAAACCATTTTCTAGTGCTTTTTGAAGTGTGTTTTGGGTCATTGTCCTGCTGGAAGACCCATGAGCTCTGAGGGAGACCCAGCTTTCTCACACTGGGCCCTACATTATGCTGCAAAATTTGTTGGTAGTCTTCAGACTTCATAATGCCCTGCACACGGTCACACAGTCCACTGCCAGAGGCAGCAAAGCCACGCCAAAACATCAGGGAACCTCCATAATGTCTGACTGTAGGGGCCGTGTTCTTTTCTTTGAAGGCCTCTTTTTTTCCTGTAAACTCTATGTTGATGCCTTTTTCCAGAAAGCTCTACTTATGTCTCATGTGACCAGAGAACATTCTCCCAAAACGTAAGTTTTGGCAAACTCCAGCATGGATTTTTTATGTTTCTGTGTAAGAAGTGGGGTCTTCCGGGGTATCCTACCATACAGTCCCTTTTCATTCAGACACGGACGGATAGTACAGGATGACACTGTTGTACCCTCGGACTGCAGGGAGCTTGAACTTGTTTGGATGTTAGTCGAGGTTCTTTATCCACCATCCGCACAATCTTGCGTTGAAATCTCTCGTCAATTTTTCTTTTCCGTCCACATCTAGGGCGGTGCCACAGTGCCAGGGGCTGTACACTTCTTCATCTAGGGAGGTGCCACAGTGCCAGGGGCTGTACACTTCTTCATCTAGGGAGGTGCCACAGTGCCAGGGGCTGTACACTTCTTCATCTAGGGAGGTGCCTCTGTGCCATGGGCTGTACACTTCTTCATCTAGGGAGGTGCCACAGAGCCAGGAGCTGTACACTTCTTGATGACACTGTACACAGTAGACACAGGAACATTCAGGTCTTTGGAGATGGACTTGTAGCCTTGAGATTGCTCAGGCTTCCTCTCAATTTTGATTCTCGAGTCCTCAGACAGTTCTTTGGTCTTCTTTCTTCTCTCCATGCTCAATGTGGTGCACACAAGGACACAGGACAGAGGTTGAGTCAACTTTAATCCATTTCACCTGGCTGCAAGTGTGATTTAGTTATTGTCACCACCTGTTAGGTGCCACAGGTAAGTTACAGGTGCTGTTAATTACACAAATTAGAGAAGCATCACATGATTTTTCAGTGCCAATACTTTTGTCCACCCCCTTTTTTATGTTGTTGTGGAATTATATCAAATTTTGCTTTTTGACAGTTCTTTTTGTGGTTTTCCATAGAAGACAAATTAAATGAAAATAATAATGCCAAAGAATTTCTGATTGCAGGGGTGCCAATACTTTTGGCCACCACTGTATGTTGGTAAATTACCTGATATCTTGTCACTGACACGTTACAAAAAAAACCCCACACTGCCTCCAGAACTGCATATATTATCCACTCAAAATAGGTTTGACTTATAATATTATGGCCGTGTCTGTCCAGTTCACAGTATTCAATTTTATGTTGTTTGTTCATTAATCTTCCACAAATCTTTTTTTTATGAATTGACTGCTGTTTTCATGGTTTGGGGAGATTGATGTCACTTCATAGTATGGTGTTATCTAATGATACTGAAACTGATGATCATACTATGTAAGGACACACCTACTGGACAAGGGAAGGGTAACACCCAGTTGTCAGTTTATTCATAAATTGCTTGGAGGAATCACCGAGGGTCTGTACTTCTGGGATGGTGACAGAACTTCTTCAAACAATAAGATGGGCCTACATTGTGATCAGAAAGTATACTATATTATGAGAGAAGGGTTATAGATAAACACATATGACATGATAAAAAAAAAAGTTATTGTATGTGAGTTATAACAGGAAGCGTCCAGGGTAATCCTTTATATTGTCCATCATCAGGGCGGATTGGCCCATAAAGCCGTCCACACAACTGGATGGGGGGTGTTGGAGATCAAAGAGGGGTGTGTCAGGCGCTATCTTACAAACGGGGAGATTCAGTGACCTACATATGATGTATGTTCGGTGGGGTTTTTCCCTGACTACACTTGTGCTCTATTGCAGATTTCGGGAGGCGCATGGATCCTATCGGAAGAAGGCAGTTTCCACACGGGGAGCACAGGCTTGACTTTGAAGATGAAAGTCGAGGTTGGAGATTTGACTTGGACATGATCATTATATACATTTACTCTGTGAACTGGGTCATTGGGTTCATAGTATTTTTTCTTTTGTGCTATTTTTTCTTTCTCTAACTTTATGAAGACACGTCCGTAAGACATAATAAAAGGGTTCTGGATGATGAAGTCTCCTTATTATTTTATATGTCCTAATGCAGATCCCTGTAATTGGAAATATGAGCGTTTAACCCCTTAAAGGAAAATGGTGCCCAAAGACAAAAATGCCATTTTGAAAAATATCAAAAATTCAATAAAAAGTGATCAAAATGCTGTACAATCCTAATATTGCCACCAAACCAATACAGGCGGCCCCCTACTTAAGAACACCCGACTTACATACGACCCCTAGTTACAAACGGACCTCTGGATATTGGTAATTTATTGTACTTTAGTCCTAGGCTACAATCATCAGCTGTAACAGTTATCACAGGCGTCTGTAATGAAGCTTTAGTGTTAATATTGATTCTTATGACAACCCAACATTTTGGGATTACTATTATAAAATATACAGTTCCGACTTACATACAAATTCAACTTAAGAACAAACCTACAGACCCTATCTTGTATGTAACCTGGGGACTGCCTGTATATTGAATCAAAAAGAAAGAGATCTTAAGTCAAAAGGTACAAGACTGATACATTTTATTTTACAGTTACCTGACAAAAAAAAAGAAACAACAGAAAACACAGTCCTAATATTGGTAGCATTGAAAACATCATCAAAAGTTGCAAAAAACAACACCTCACACATCTCCATACAGTGAAGTATGAAAAAGTTATTAGCGCCAGAAGATGGCAAATGAAGATTTTTTTTCTACAGGAGGTTTTAATTTTTGGAAATGTAGGAAAACATTATAAAACCTATATAAATTTGTTATCCCCGTGATCACACTCAAAGAATAAAGTAGACATGTCATTTGGGGCGCACAGTGAAAGCTGTAAAATCCAAGCCCACAAAAAAAAGTTGCAAATGCATTCTTTCATTCATTTCACTACATTTGGAATTTTTCCCGCTTCCCAGTACAAGATATGGAATACTAAATACCGTCACTATGAAGTGCAATTTATTATACAGAAAACAAGCCCTCACACAACTCTTTACATGGAAAAATAAAAAAGTTTAGGATTTTTTGACGCTGCGGAGTAAAAAATGAAAATGCAAAAACCAAAAAGTTGTTAAGGGGTTAACCGTTACAATAATCATTATTTTTATTTTGACAGATATTTTGGAATGCGGAGTTATCTAACATGTATAAGATATATTATATATGTGTGCTAGGGAAAAGGGGAGGAATAGTTTTTTTTTAGATTTTTTTTTTTTGCCTTTATTCCAGGCCCCATAGAGTACTTTTAACCCTTGAGGTCTTATCACTCATACATTATAATGCAACAGTATGGCAGACTGTTACAGATCAGGCTGAATGACAGGCCGATTGGTAGAAGAGCCAATAGGGCAACGCCTATCTGCCACTGCTGTTTAGATGCTGTGTTAGCAGGTTAACTGGACTGTTAACAGAAGGTGTATGGTGTACAAAACGGATGACACTTCCCTGTATGGAAAGGGCTCAGCTTGTTAGCCCTCTCCATACAGCTCTTACCAAACTATGGTATATAGTCATATGGTGGTAAGGAACTGATAATTTAATTGATCTTCAGCAAGTGTGACCACCTCTATAACATTAGACATTTTGTCAGTCTACTGATCTGGAGCAATCGGACATGTTTTTAACAAAATTTATAGGAGAAAAGACTTCAGCAATATTCTTTGAGATGCAATAGTTTGCTGCCCATTATTATGGCCAAGGTTGTAAGACCATTTTCTAACCGTTTGTAGTCTCTCAGTCTACAGTGAAAAACATTTCACATTGACAATGTTCCCAAGATGGGACATCCTTGCAAATTCACTCTAAGGTCATAGTATCATAGTAAATAAGGCTGGAAAAAGATGCAAGTCCATCGAGTCCAACCTTGAAGAATTAAACAAATGTTTTTTCCCCAGGTCAGACTGTGTGATGCTCAGAGAAATTGCAAAATAACCATGAAGAGCATCTCAAATTCAAAAGGCCCCAGTTAGCACGTTAAATGTTCAAGTTCATGTCTGCACTTTTAGAAAAGTACTTAACAAGTATGGATTGTTTGGAAGTCTAAGCCAAACACAGGGGGGCACATTTACTAAGGGTCCGAATCACGTTTTTCCGTCGGGTCTCCCGAATTTTTCCAATTTGCACCGAATTGCCCCGGGTTTTTGGCGTACGCGATCGGTTTGTGTCGCATCGGCGCCGGCTTCCATGCAACGGAAATCCGGGGGCGTGGCCGTCGGAAAACCAAATGGATCCGGAAAAATTGCGCTATTTAAAAAAAAAAAAAAAAAAAAAAGGGTTGCTTGACCCACACTTACATGCACCAGGAAGAGGATGGTGAACTCTGGCGGACCTCGGCGCAGCAGCGACACCTAGTGGATATCGGGCGCACGACCTTAGTGAATCGCCGGAAGACCCAAATCCTCGTCGGAGAACGCGCCACTGGATCGCGAATGAACCGGGTAAGTAAATGTGCCCCAGTAAATCTGTGCGTACATCTATTCTACAACTTAAGCACTCATTGTCCAGAACTCAACTGAAATTCTGTAGGAGAACCTGGAGATAGCAGTGCATTAACAGATGCCAGCAAATCTAAGCAATACTCAATTTCAAGACCTTGTATCTACGGCAGCATATTATGCTACAGAGAATTCACTTCTTCCCACTGGTTTCTGTCCAGTGGAGTTTACCATTGGGTTTTCCGTTCGAAAGACGTCATAGGCAATTTCATGGAAACTAATTAAGCATTATTATTTCTATAATTGGAAAGTGAAGAACCTGCTGGAATCCTGGAAGAACGTGGGTAGAATAAGACGCGCAAAAGTCCTATTCTAGAATCAAGACCATTCGATCTGCTGTCAAATTCAACGGAAAAATGCAGCACCTGTATATAAATATATAATGTGCCGTATACATCCATGTCTTCCTGTAGAATATAAGCTTGGTACGAGGTGTGTGAGGACAGATCTTCTAGCTCAGTTCATTACTTTTTTTTTCCTTATCGAGGAGAACTATATGTTTTCCCTAAGGAATATTGCCAGCAGCAAATTCACAACTTGAAACTGCAAGGGTCTCTGTGCCCCCAAGTCATCACACATCTTTTAAAGGGGTCATCCAGATGTTTGTTAAAGGCCAACAATGCTGCAAAAAAGCAGAAGAAAAAATATTCTCCTTAGCACCCGCTCGCCACTCTCGTGCAAAGCTCCTCAGGTTTCCCACTGGTCTTATTTTTTTTTTAACTGGTTTACAAGGATTGGGGCACATTTACAAAGGGTCCGCAAACCGCATTATTGTCAGGTTTCCCGGCTGTTTCTGCTTTGCGCCACATTTAACTGGCGTACGCGATCGGATTTTGGCACAGTTGCGCCGACTGTTATGTGACACAAATCGGGTCGTGGCCGTCGGACAACCCGACTGATTCGGACAAACCGAAGGATTTAACGTTTAAATTGTGTGAATCGCGCCAGACTTCATCTTTGTCGGACCGTCCTGATCGGGGATCATGACAGGATCAGGTAAGTAAATGTGCCCCATTATGTCAATTCCACACATGACTCCTGCTGTCACTAGCCTCAACATGACGGCACTACTATCGGTGTACTGTTTATGTAACTAAGATGGAATAAAAGAAGCAACCCATACCTGACCACTGACCTACTAGTAGTAGTGTAGTTTGGACGCCACTTTCAACCTCTGTAGGGAAACCAGGCAATGATGGCTGCCACCGCAGTGTAGTGAAGGTTGGGTAATTATATGCTCTTTATTATTTTTAAATCCTCCCGATCCACATATTCAGCAAAGTAAAAAACTGAAGAATGTTTAACACTCTGGGTAAAGTCAAAGTTTACAAGGTGCAGTAATACCGTATTTTCCGGGCCATTAGGCGCACCGGAATATAAGGCGCATCAGTCTGATGTGCCTTATATATGGAATTACATATGGAATTATATTTCTCTATAAATATGGTGTAGTAACCTACTTGTGCACCCGTATACTCCGAAACATTGAGTGACGTGTATTTTTTCCAATATATGTCTCTTACTACATCTTGGCTCATAAGCAGTTTAGGCAGGCGAACATATCACAGGTTTAGTAAAAAACTGTTTTGGTAAAATCTTAAAAAACCCTATTTATATCAATTAACTCCTACAGAAGAGAGGCATAAGCCTGGCGCTGCCCACTACCTCTCCTCTGATCAATAAGACTTTATATTTGCCCGGAAAACTCTGCGTCTTCATCCCAGAATTGCAAATGTCAGTGGAAACCTTCACATGCAGGAAGATTTCTACCGCTCATAGAATGAGATGACACAAATGAAAATCTCAACTATTCCATGTAACATAAAATGTTGTTCTAGAGCCGGAGCCAGTGATGTGTGTATTCATTTAATTACACGGTACAATGCTAGTGTAGATTATAGAATGACTGGAGCTCTGCGAGAAAGCGGAGAACCTCAGGATGTTTTACACACAAGTCTCCCTCGCCTTTACCTAAACCTCATTCCCAGAGAGAAACACAATACACAAGAACTATGTTTAAAAAATCAACTTGCAATTGTATGTGTGAATTAATGTAACATTCCTGGAGTGTATATTACCAGGCTCTCTGCTATAATCGTGTCTGCCACAACCTGCCAGAATGCTATACCTGCAATGGATAGGAGCCTGGGGTATTACCTGCAGCTAATGGGTCCTAATACCTGATCTATATGAGTGACCACTACCCGCCTCAGTGACCCATGCGAAGGCTCAGGCTGTATTATTTATGTAGAGGCAACTGGAAGCTTCCTGTATTAAAAATAATAAGAATTCCTTTATTTATTTAGCGCACACAGATTACACAGCACTACACAAATCAGTCCATGTCCCCAATGGGGCTCACCATCTAATCAACCTACCAGTATGTTTTGGAGTGTGGGAGGAAACTGGAGGACCCAGAGGAAACCCACGCAAACATGGAGAGAACATATAAACTCTTTGCAGATGTTGACCCTGGGACTTAAACACAGATCCCCAGCACTGCAAGTCTCCTACCGCTGAGCCACCGTGCTGCCCCATTTCCAATGATGTAGTCACAATACAATAGCAGGTAAAAGTTGTATATCATGTTTTTCATACGCTAGTTATTTGTGAAATGTCATGTAAAAATCACTATTTATAGGCAGAAAATCTTTGATACTGAAGTGGAGAATTTGCAGTCTGAACACTGCTTGGTGATGTACCAAAATAATCAATTTGCTTCACTTAGAATGAGACGTATATGTTAATACAGAATAATTTTGTACACTTATTTTATTATATGCCTGGATGGCTGTGCAGAATGGGCATAAATAGTTACAAAGGAAGAAGGACCTGTGAAGCTACATCGTGGAGGGGCTCTGGTATTGCCCACCAGGCTCTTAAGCATAATTTTAAATTTTGGTTTTGTAAGGAAGGAAGTCATGGATAACAAATACAAGAAGATTTCCACAGTCACAGTGCCTGGATCTATGAGTAATGTCCCTTGTTTATGATAAATTTCCTTTAAAGAGAACCTGTCACCTTTTTGTAGCTGTGGACACAGTAATGCCGATTATAAAAATGTTTTTGAAAAATATATATTAGTTGAATAGTTAAGATAGTAAATGACTTTAAAGTTTACATGGCTCCCTGCCAGATTACACACTCCCTGTGGGTAACGCTTGTCCTCCTCATTATTCAAACTCACCTCCCTCCCCTCTGGCTACTCTCATTGACCGCAGCAAGAAAATCTTGTGCTTGCGCAGTCAACATTTCCCAACTAGCCACAATAAGCGGCGCATGCGCAGTGAGAATTGAGAGTCTTCACTGCTCCCTGCACATGGCAATTAGAAATAGCTGACCGTGCAAGTACGAGATTTGTTTCCTGTGGACCGCAAGATTATCCAGAGGGCGAGGGAGGGGAAGTGGGCTGGAGCGAGGTTGATTTTGAATAATGAGGAGGACAAGCGTTTCCCACAGGAAATTCCAACTCCACTCGTTTGCCCACACACCCTAGGGCAGTGGTGGCGAACCTATGGCACGGGTGCCAGAGGTGGCACTCTGAGCCCTTTTTGCGGGCACTCAGGCCATTGTCCAAGGACAGAGTTCACCAAACACTGAATCTTCAACTTAAGAGATGCTGCTCTTAGTGCTGTTTTAAAGTGACACTTTATTGGCTGTTTGGAACTGCAGGAAAGTAAGAAGGTGTTTACAGAACTGCATTATCTTTGGAGGTCATCTTGCTGGACCCACCATTTCTTCCTGTAAAGAGAGACCCTGGAAAGAAGCCACAATGATAGTTTGAATTTGCCTTCCTTCTGTCAACTATATTGGTGGCCTCAGACGGACGATACAATTGAAAGATGTGGAAGAACAGGTAGCAGTAAGTTACTGTATAAAATTTCATGCTGGCACTTCACGGTAAATAAGTGGATTTTGGATGTCGTTTGGGCACTCTGTCTGTAAAAGGTTCGCCATCACTGCCCTAGGGACTTGACTGTGATAGCTGTCAGGGAGCCTTGTACAGTGAACATGTTCTATAAGATGTACTGATGGTAGATGGCCCTAACTTACCTCCCTGCCTAGGTTCCTAGGGGATGACGCTGTTTTTGTTTAATACAGGAACAGCTGTATTCATGTAAAAACAACTTTATGCAAACTCTGCAAATGAGCCTTAGGCGCTCCAGCCTACGTCACCAGACACATCTTGTCTCCGCTGTGTCATAATATATGCACACCCCCACTCTGGTTAATATTCTGCCCGCTGATTTGCAGACAGCTGTGACATCACCAGGCAAGTCTGGCGCACGCTCGATCATACCCCTAAAAGTGGCTTCATTAAAGGAGCAGGACTAGTATCCAGACGTCACCGTCACCATCCTCCAGGAATCTAGAACAGGAAGTAAGTTGGGGCAATCTACCATCAGTACATCTGCTAGTAGAGGTCCTTTCATATAATTTATTGTCTTAACCATTTAACGTATATATATATATTTCAAAAAGGTGTGTAATCTGCATTACTGTGTCTGTGGGAACCTGTCTGTGACTAAAAGGCTTTCTTCTGACAGGTTCCCTTTGATCTTGTAGTTCATGCACCACTTTTAATGTTTCCTTAACTCCAATGTTAATATTGTAGATCTTAACTCACTTATTTTCCGTCCGGGCATCTAACTTTCTACTATCTCTATAACTATGGACACAGGTTTCTAAGGATTATGTCACTCTCGCTCTCTCTCCATCACACACAAAACAATTGTCCGGATAGATAACACCTGCAAGAGGCATGAATTTTACCCCTTATCCAAATCTATCTATAACTATCCAAAACAAGATCCCCTCCACCCTGTCAAGTATCTGCAGCGATGAATGTTATAATGGACGTTACACTGCTGCTATATCCTAAACAGAAGATTGGCTGCCCAGCCTGGGAGCAACCTCTTGGGATATCAATAACACATGAAGTAGCTGAGATCCCACGGGATTGTTTGTTTGGCGAATAAAGATCTCTTAGATTATCTAATTTCTTAATTTACATCATATTACTTAGATACATTATGACTTATATAACCTGAAAACTTGACACCATAGTATGATATGTTGTATCAGCACTATATGGTTATATCTCGGGCAAACTGTGGTGTAATATGGGAATTACACCGGTATTGTATTAGGGACACTGTTTAGCAGGATGACGTCACCTATATTATCCATGGCCTCCAGTATGACCACAGAGAACAGATACACCATGTGCATTTCCAATCCAATGGAGTATCCAACAGATGCAAGTATATACTCTTCTTCTATTGTTAAACCACCGCTGCCCTCCTAAAGACAGGAAACCCCTTTAGAGTAATATAATAGGGCAATGAAGCCCGCTGACCAAAAACTAGGGATTAAAACATTCCTGAAAGCTTTCTCAATGGATTACAGAGAAAATGTTTCATCAATCGGATCAGCTATGGCTCCATTTAACCTTCCTATCAGCTGGGAGTTATGTATAGCTATTGATCTCCATGAAATTGGATGTCTGAACCTGCTAGGTACAGTGAATAATGCATGAGGTCTGCTATTTATTGTGTTTCCCATGCTAGTAATAAAGCCTGTAGAATGGTACAGAACCAGTGCATTATGGTTATGGGCCTGGAGGACGCAACAAAGAAAATCGGAGGGAATCTACCAAGCTAAAAGAAGAGGGGGCGCACACTAGCATGTAAGTGTGCTTGGTTTACAATTGTTGATCTTGGTAGTAAATTTCCTTTAAGTAAGACAATTTTCGAAAGAGTCAACTTCTGAAACTAAATTTAGAGAATCTTCTTTGAGAACTCTTCCTTTTATTCCTTGAGGCTTATTCCCGAGGCAGGGTGTAATAGTACTGCACAGGCTGGGATGCCTTGTCGACCCGTGCAGTACAATTCTGTACAGAATCTGGCATTGTCTCCCAGGTGGAGCCGAAATCAAAATCTGCAAGTAATATACAGCTGACACCCACCGATAAAACCCACGACATAGGGATTCCTTTAATTACAGGTGTTAACCCCTTTCACACCGTCGTTATCCTTGAAATGGGAATGTGGCCTCTCTCCCCATGGATCGGACCACCCCGTTCCACTTAAACATTACATACACATATCTAATAAAGTACAAAAATACCAAATACACCCAAAAAAACACACATATTGGGTATCATCATACCCGTAGCAACCTGTACAGTAAATCCAAAATATAATTGGACCCACATAACTTGCGGAAAATGTACATTATTCATAAAATCCCTTCAGAAAAATGTTCTAAAAAGTGATCAAAAATGATACCACTGAAAAGAACAACCCATCACACAAAAATAAGCCTTCAACCAAAAAGCTCTGTTAACAAAAAGCAACTAATGTTATGCCTCTAAAAAATGGCAATACTAAAGCATATGAGTATTAGTCTTTGTAAAATTGGACAAATATAAAGAAATTTATATAAATCGGATATTGTTGTAACCCTTGTGATCCATAGAATAAAGGTACCATATTGTTTTAATGGTACAGTAAATGACCCCCCACCCCCAAAGACCCTGAAAATCTGAAACAAGAATTGATGATTTCCTTCTCCACATATTAAAGAGTTAATGAAATATCAGATGTTATAAAGATATACTAAAATGAAGTATTTGGAAAGTACATCTCCTCCTGCAAAAAATTAGTAAAGGGACTAAGCAAACCTGCACAGAATGGTGCATGTTCCCTTCAATAACATGGCGTGTGCCCATACAGCTATTTACTATCAAGTGTGGGGTATTGGCATAATCAGGGTAAATTGGGTATCAAACTGTGAAAAGGATTTTGGTATTTTATCCATTGACAATGGCAATTCAAAATTGCACCTGCATATTGTTTTAACCCCAGTGAAACACTTAAAGGGTAAACAAGCTTCTTAAAAGTTGTTTTACATATGTTGAGGGGTGTTTTGGGGTAATTTATGGAGTTTTATTATTATTTAGGACTCTTAAAGTCACTTGTAATCTGAGCAGCCACCTCATTAATACAATGTCCTGCAGAGCCCTCCTGAATAATAAAATGTCCTGCAGAGCCCCCCTCAGTAATAACATGTCTTGAAAAGCCCCCCTAAATAATAAAATTTCATGCAAAACCTCCCCTTAATATTAAAATGTTCTGCCGAACCCCACTTAGTAATGCAATGATCTGAAAAGCCCCCCTTAATAATGAAATGTCCTGCAAAGTCCCCCTTAAAATACTGACCTTTAGGCCTCCTCTGCTGCCTGCACCTTGTCTTCTCCATATGGCTCCAGCTACCCAGCAGAGCGGGCAGAGGCTCATTTATGCACTCTGCCCACACACACATAGACCATCTCTAACACGTAGCTGGAAAGATGAAGGGCACGTAGGAGGAGACAAGCTGCGGCTTGTGCCGGAGGTTAGAAATATTCAAATATAAGCATTATAAGAGAAGTTGGACTTCTTCAGCACAAAAACTTTGCTGCAAAACATGGCTTATACTAATACTTAGTATTTCATCTACACTTCAATAGAAGTGAGTACACTGAAACTGTTCTTCTGTCTATTGGTGGCTTATAAGATATTAAAGTATAATTCAAATACTGGCTGCTGTGCTTAACTCTTACCAACTGATGCCATTTTTTTGTTTTTGTATTTTAAAAAATTTAATAAATACAAATACATCATACCATATATACTGGAGTATAAGCCGTAATTTTACCACTAAAAACTGTGAAAACCTATTGACTCGAGTATAAGTCTATGTATTGATCAAGGCCTCCCCGGTATATAGCTAGCCCCCAGTAGTATATAGCTAGCCCCCTGTAGTATATAGCCAGCCCCTGTAGCATACAGCCAACCCCCTGTAGCATATAACTAGCTCCTTGTAGTTTATAGCCACCCGTGTAGTATATAACCTACCAGCCCCCAGTGTAGCCAGCATATAAAAAAATAAACCAGCTGGGGCACAACTGTGATGTCAGCAATGGCTGACATCATAGTTTGTACCCCAGATGGGCTGTGCACATGTAGCAGTCGCTGACCTGGAGGCGGCGTACATGAAGAAAGAAGAGGAGCCGCCTGGGCGCCATAATGGTGTGTACTCAGTTTAATTTGTTTATATACCCAAATATAAGCATAGTGCGGAATTTTCAGCACAAAAATTGTGCTGAAAAACTTGGCTTATATGCGAGTATATATGGTACTTTAAAAAAACACAGCTCAAAAAATCACCACCACAAAACACCACCCCCTATGAAGCCTAGTTACCCTAAAACTATTTTTGTATAAAAATTAGTTTCACTGAGAAAGAAATAGCTGAAATGCAAAAAAACATATGTTTTTACTATTTTTACTATAAGCTTTTAAGACTAAAATTTGGTTTAAAAGAAAAATATGTACCATGGTACATGGGGGTGTGTTCTCACACTGCTGTGCTATCCAGCCTCTCCCCTCTGCTGTAATATCTAGCCAAGGCATACCACAGCTCAGAACAGAGGGGAAATTCTGTGCTGTGTTCAGTGAAGACATCACGCACATAAGTGCACTGCAGTCTACCAAATCTAGCCACAATTGTAGACTTTTTATGGATTCAGATCAAATCCAAGATGGCGACGGAGCACAGAATCAAATAAGAAGGAGAATGGTCAAATAATGAGGCAAAGGTCAGATACACATTATAGCAAAGTGAAAGCAAGCAGAAATAGGGAAGGTATCAGATGACTAGTAAGACCCGCACGGTGTAATGGAACTAGGCAGACATATAAAGGAGTTCCTGGAAGCTGCCCCCAGCAGCTGACTAGAACGACTATCCATCACTCAAGTCAATCGTTTGCTGGACAGGACTGAGCTGCAGAGGAACCCTACGTGATTCAATCAGTCCCAATACAGCAGCAACCTTGGCCACTGTTTACAAAAACAAAACACAAAGAATAAAGAAGATGATGATGGCACAGATGTTATAAAAAGTAAGTAAAATTCATCAATAAACTATATGTAAAGTATTAGTAATTAATTATAAACCCTACACAATATCAAACCACTGTTATTCAATCTGTTCACCACTTTGGAAGGACTTTTTCCAATTTTGACTTTGTGAAGATACCATAACTTGTAACTTGCAGACCTGATGAAGATATAATTCAGATGTTGTCTTGTTCTTTCAGCAAAATCCAGTGTTACCTGTGTTGTGATCATCCTTTTACTAAGAGGCAGCAGAACTGTGAAGAACCATCCTTTCCAGACTCTCTACAATTTATTGGACTGAGCTATGGAACCAGTGTACATTACAAATCCATTACAGTCCACTGACTTACCCTGTAGTAAGTATTTTCTATTGCTCTATAAATAGGGAACATATATCTTACCATGTGCGGTCTCTTTTTTAAAATTATTTTCCAATGACACCAGCTGCTTTAAAGGGGTTATCCAAAATTAATTAATAACTTAGGGCCGGGGTGGGGTGGGCTTGTTAAAAATAATAAACGTGTATTCACCTCCTCTGGCGCTGCTGGTGTCCTGTGCTGTGGTCGTCTGATCCGTGCCCCTGTCTGTTTACAGGGGTACAGAAGCTGAGCACAGGGAGCTTCAAGCCGTCCGGAAGCTCCCATCCAAAACCATCTCCCAGCGCCCTACAATACTGAGAGATAAAAACGTATGAGAGTGGCCGGCCGGAAGCTCCCCGTGCGTGGCTTCTATGCCCCTGTAAACAAACAGTGACATGGATCAGACGGACCACAGCGCGGTATTAATTTTAAAAAGCCTGCTCCAGCCACCCTTAGTTATTTATTAATCTCGGATAATGCCTTTAAGGCTGTTAGCAGAGTCTGCTTGATCCAAAGTGTACTCCCTGTGATTGCCAATAACTTTCTGTAAAATCAGATTCTAAAAGTTCTAAAACTTTTCAACCAACTTTGCATGAATGAATAGTTCAAGCATATATAGTATAAGCCTTATTTACATGGCCACAGGTGGGAGATTCCTTTGAACACCCAGCCTCTCTACATTTAAAAGAGTCTCGGCCGAAAAAAGTCTGCCAGTTCTCATCTAGTCTAGAGGTTGGAACTGGCAGAGTTCAACCAGCCCCCCCCCCCCCCCCCACAACACAAACATTGGCCAAAACAAACAAAACTGGTGCCAATCAATTGTGCTACATTTGTGCTGCTCAAATTTTTGTTTGTGCTGCTCTTGTTTTGAATATATTAACAGAATTGTAAAGGTCAAAAGGTCAGTCAGCCCCTTCCCATACACACACATTAACAGAATCAAACAAAACTGGTGTCAAACGTTACTGCTGGTTTGTGTGGCAAAAAAATTCATTTTAAGGTATGTTTAGGTGTTTACATATGTTTATGTGCTTAGGATGAACTGGTTAAAAAACAAACCTAGTGACACTTCCCTGGTTTGATCACCAGGGGGAGCTAGCAAACACATTGTACTTTGCAAGGAATAAACTTTGCTGACCTCTGGAAAAAAATCTGAATATATTAAAAAATGATAGCACAACTTGCATAATAAAAAACCTTTTTGAAAAAAAAATGTCGCCTTCCAAGAGACATAACTCAATTTTTGGGGGGAAGAGGTCAGGAATAAATACGCATTTCGGCTTCATTATTCACCTGATGAAGGTATATGACACCATATACCGTCATCCTTCAAGTTAAGCGGTCAAGCAGCACGATACTATGACTATTGTGGGTTACACTAATATATAGAAAAAAAGGAGAACAATTCCAATAGGATATTTACCTGGAAAGGAGGAGACTAATAATAATAGAAAAGGATTATTCAATATCATAGTCTTCTTTCATATGCCGTACACATAAAATAATCAATGAATTTGATCCAGCATTCATAGTAAAGCAATGGGCTATGTGCCGTATATAACGTGTGCAATTGTACACAATTATAAACTACATGTTCTCCTTACACCAGTGAATCTGACAGATGATGATCATATTTCAAAAATGTTTCCATATCGCCCCCAATATTTTATAGTAGTCCGGCATAACAGGCGCCTTGTTGTTCCCCATATAAATCTATAGGAAAGTTCTGGCCCTTTTTATTAATCCCATAAACTTGAAAGCCAGCCCCAGTTTGCCCCCAGAATACAGCCAGCCCCAGTTTGCCCTCACTAAACAGCCAACCCCTGTTTGCACCCAGTATACAGCCAGCCCCAGTTTGCCTCCTGTGTACAGCCAGCCCCAGTTTGTGCTCAGTATACAGCCAGCCCCAGTTTGCCCCCAGTATACAGCCAGCCCCAGTTTGCCCCCCGTATACAGCCAGCCCCAGTTTGCCTCCCGTATACAGCCAGCCCCAGTTTGCCTCCCATATATAGCCAGCCCCAGTTTGCCTCTCATATATAGCCAGCCCCAGTTTGCCCCAGTATACAGCCAGCTCCAGTTTGCCTCCCGTATACAGCCAGCCCCAGTTTGTGCTCAGTATACAGCCAGCCCCAATTTGCCCCCAGTATACAGCCAGCCCCAGTTTGCGCCCAGTATACAGCCAGCCACAATTTGCCCCTAGTATACAGCCAACCCCAGTTTGCCCCCAGTATAAAGCCAGCCCCAGTTTTCTCCCTGTATACAGCCAGCCCCAGTTTGCTCCCTGTATACAGCCAGACCCAGTTTGCTTCCCGTATACAGCAAGCACCAGTTTTCCCCCAGTATACAGCCAGCCACAATTTGCCCCCAGTATACAGCCAGC
>CM033641.1:294840302-294868280 GCA_019512145.1 Engystomops pustulosus | reverse complement strand
GCCCCAGTTTCCCCCAGTATACAGCCTGACCCCCAGTATAAAGCCACAGACCAAGTTTACCACCAACAGTATCACAGCCAGCCCCAGTTGCCCCCAGTATACAGCCAGCATCAGTTGCAGCCAGTATACAGCATCCCCAATTTTGCCCCAGCTATACAGCCCCGGCCCCAGTTTGAACCCAGTATTAAAGCAACTCGCCCCAGTTGCTCACTTGAATACAGCAGCCCAGTTTGCTCCCTGTATACAGCAAGCTCCAGTTTGCCCCCAGTATACAGCCAGCCACCATGCCCCCCAGTATATAGCCAGCCCCAGTTTGCCAGTATACAGCAGACCAGGTTAGCCCAATTCATTTTAAACAAACGAAGTAGATCCTTAACTTTGCACGGACCTGCTGCTGTGGACGGCTGGAAGAGAAGACGCAGGGGGCGTTCTGAAAGGTGAGTTACAAATTTCTTGTTTTTTGGGACAGTATAAGCGTATTTTGTGACCTGATAAAAATCGGCTTATACTCAGTATTGGATAAAACCACTTAATCCGAATTAATCCATGCGTCGATGTTCTGTAAGGGGTCTTTGCCCACTCAGTACCTACTCTATCAACCTTAGTGAATCCTCCTGGAACAGTAAGGCTGAGAGGCAGGGCTTTTGTGGGCTCAAAATATTTATGTCCGAGAAATAGCATGAAAGTCATTAGACGCTAATGATATCATTGAAATGAAGCCTATAACTAGAATTTTCCTAATTGAATGCCACTCCCTAAGTATTCGCTCCAGCGGTCTATAGAAAGGTGCTTCATTTTGTCTACAAAAATAGATAGAGGGGAAATAATTTCAGCCAGGCGTGAACATTTGTATAATTCAAATGTTTTACAATTGATTTTATTCTGTAAAAACAGTAAGCGCAAGAACGAAAAAGGCATGGGATAAATATTTAATAGAAAAAACGGGAACAGGGAAAAGGAGAAAAGGTTTATAAAACAGAAAATGAAATAATTATAGAAGTAAAAAAGATACAAAAATACAAGATTACTGAATGAGAATAACTGGAAGTTGTATCCATAAAGGAAATACAACCATGAAGCTTCAAGAACTCATTTCAAGCCTTCATAATTTCTGATGTGTTCTACCCTCCCTTCCATCTTCTGTGCCCAGCAATTAAGATGAATCTTGATGTATTAGTAGCCAAGGCCTCTGGGGCCAAAAACACCACCAGGCACCGACTTTGGAAAAAATTCTAAATGCCGTGAAAATGATGAAAAAACACATTTGGCCATTTCTTTGGGCATTGGTTTTAAAGCTTTAATGTGCAGCCCCAAATGACGGTCTAATTCATTCATTGGGTCAATCGAATCGGGATAACCAAAATTGGATGGCTTTTCTAAGTTTCATACATTACAAAAATTAAACCTCCTTGTACCGAAAAACAATTCGTCATTTTGCGTGTTCTTGCGCTAATACTTTTTCATACTTTGGTGTATGGAGCTGTGAGTGGTGTCATTTTTGGACTTCTTGATGACGTTTCAATGCTTCTTATTTTGAGTGTTTGCGGGGGGTTGATTTGATTTATGTTTTTTTTTTTTTTAATATAATTTTTTTTTTTTTTTTACGTTTTTTTATTAATGTTTTTGACTATTTTTTCAGACTCCCTAGGTAATTAACCCGAGGTTGTCTGATTGATCCTACCATATGCGCCATACACAGTATGGCAGTAATATGGGGATTTTGACATACAAATCCTATTACACTGTGCAGAGCGACATTGTAATAGAGAGCTCGCATCATGACAGCTCGGATCTTTGTGTGATCCAGGTGTCATGGCAAAGATCGAACGTCCAAGGTGACGTCACGGGGAGTGACGATCGGAGCAAGCTGTGGCGCCAAAAACGCGCCGGGCGGCTCTTAATGACGCCGGCAGCTTTGCCGGCGGCGATCCAAAGGGTTAAAACCGCGATCGGGACAAGCAACGAACGCGGGTGTTCGTGTTGGGGGTTAGCGGAACGGGCGTTGGTAATATGACAAATGCCCGGTGAGTATGAAGAGGGGCTCAGCCGTGGCCCTCTTCATACACCCCATGCGCCAGTAAGACGTAGGGTCACGTCTTATGCGATAGGGGGTTAAAGACTCTCAGAATCTGGCGCACCTTCACGCGGGATGGAAAAAATACTAACACATGCCAAGTATTCCGAAAGCCATCTGGCATAGACCGTATGGATGCTACCGGCGTTGCATACGGCCAGGTTGTTAGGAGGACGGGGGGGGGATGAAGCACTCCTCACCCCTGTCCCTCTCATTAAAGGTGTTTGACTATGGCAAAAAATATAGCAAGGCAGTAACCGCTTGGTCAAGTGTGTGGGACAAGGGCCACGATTTTAAAGTGGGGTTTTGTGCAGGTTTGGTTCTTTTGACCTTGTAATGAAAATAACATGCAAAACTGATTACACATGACATCTAAAGTACTTTCAACCCAGTTTTGTTGTCTGAAAAGACAGAAAAATGGACCCTTGACTTTCCCTTAATCAGCGATTGAGGGGAAACGAATATGTACTGTTGAATGTCAGGTTTGATCACGTTTTTTTAGGAAGAGAAGAACTGCAACCAGAGAGTAAGCTAGAAAGTAGATTTAAAAAAACATTTTCAAGCTCAATGAGAAAAGGTACGTGTATATGTGGGGGCTTAGCTGGATGCATTGAGAAACATTGGCAGATATACAAGATCCGACATTTACCCTGATGAAAGCAGTATTAGTCAGTAGTAGTCCTGCCAGAAGCGGATTTAGTTTGGAGACGTCCTCTTCGATACTTACTTTTCGTCACCAACTTCGCTCCTCCCACCTTATCCCTCTTCATCGCACCCTTCTCTCAATCCCCACTTTTCTTGTCTAAATCGTCGCTATTCCACCTATCTGCGCTACTGCACCAGATGCTCTAAGTTAGAGCCCCAGCTCAGCATGTTGAGAATCCAGTAGGGGCACAGAAGAAAGCGGACACTCAAGTTCAGACTTAATCGTCGATTGACTTGTACGGGCACCAGATATTCAATAGCATTAAGTCCAAAATTTCGAGACGGAAGCGACATCAGAATCATGCAGTTGTAGTAGGCAGTGAGCGAACCCTTAGAGGCACGAGAGTGTCAAGGGAACACACAGCCAGCGATTATCGCAGTGCCACAGTATTGTGCTTTATATCCCTCTGACATTTCTGACAGCCTGAGGACCAATTAGAGATGTCAGGTACAGAGTTTTAAAAATACATTTCTGCACAGCAATCCCGGTTTGGCATGCCAAACTACTCTCAGGTTGATGGGATGGAGGCCAAAGAAAGGCCCAGTTGGAAGGATCACTCGGACGTGCATAGTACTCATGTTAAGAGGAAGCCGCTGAAATATTTGATGAGCGTTCATGTAATTGTAGTGCACGGGATTTAACAATATCAAAAGCTATGTCATTGAAGAAAGAATGATCCATGATTTGAGGTCACATTATAGTGCGTGTTCTTTGTGGATCTATGTGCAGTCATATCATTATCGTCTCAACTGTATATCATGGAGCCGGGTTTGGATATCCACAAACTGAGAATATTCAGGCTTTGTATTAGGGACAATATGTCCTGGGGATTCCAGCTCTCGTGGATGTGAATGAATGGTATATGAATACTCCTGTATATAGTGCACTATAAAGATCCTTTAAAGGACAACTGTCACCATTTCTTCACACTAAACTCCAGCCACTCAGGTAGGGCATGAGATGTCACTCTCTAGAATACCCTCTTCAGGGTGTTGTTGTTGTAACTACAGTAGTAGCAGTAGCAGGGGGGCCCGTCATCCGACCCTGACACAACAGAAGGGAGGTTGTGCACCATTATCTATATTATGCTGCGCATTGTGCTCATAATATAGGTATAGAACTATTATAATATATGTATGTATATGCTGTATATGTGTTGTATCTGTTATGTATGTGCTCTTTATGGAGTTATACGTATATGTGTGTATATCTCGTACGGCTTGTATATGGGCATACTGTATGGGGAGATTTATCCTAAGTTTCTGAGGTATAAAAATGTTCAGATTACCCATGGAAACCAATCAGAGCTCAGCTTTCATTTTATGAACAGCTGTGGCAAAATCAAAGCTGAGCTCTATGAGTTGGTTTCCGGGTACCGAACATGACAACTTCTGATAAAAACTCTTCTATGTGTGTATATGTGATGTGTATATGCTCTATATGTGTGTGAGTGTATAAGTGGCTGTGTTTGATTGCGGAACTGTATGTTTTTATAGGTATAGAAATGGTGTGTACAGGTGGTGAAGTGTATATTTTAGAAGGGGGCCCATTCAGGAAGTTGCAATGGGGCCTGTCTCTTCTAGTAACTTACCTTTTTATCTATAAAAAAATCACCTGTTTACTTTTCAAAACATCTCCTCTGTTGTCATATGCAAATGCAAGCTAAGAAGAGTCGTGTTTTGCATCAGATGAGTCACGTGAAGGGGAAGCATAACATATCTTCAGATGTCCTCTATAGCACTAGGACCATGCTTATGGTATCATTCTAGAGATGAGAATGAGGTACCAGAAGGATTCTGTGACATTGGGGCAATTTACTCACCAGTCCAACGGAGTTCACCGTGGAATTGCGACAATAATGCCCTGTGCCACGATTCACTAAGATCGTGGATGTGTCGCTTCCCCGCTCAGGTCCGACAGAGAGTTCACCTTCTTCTTCTGGTGCATGTAAGTGCATTGTTTGCAACACAAGTTGAATCTTAAATCCCAAGCTCAGTACCCAATCAGACGGATCGTGCGATGGGCGCCCCCCCCTTCCAATTGTATGTGAGAAGATCAGCACAGCTGCGCCAAAAACCGTGGTGGGACATAATCCCAGCAGCAGACCTGTGAAATTTCCACAGCCGTGCAAAACCCGAAAACATTAGAAGTCGACGAAAGTGCAGCACGCGGACCCTTAGTAAATAAGCCCCTAGGGGCGACAGAGTGATGTCCTACATGTGACTTTGTGTAGTTAAGCAATGGTTGAAATATGATTTAGGGGTTCTTTGTGCTTGTCACACTAAAGGCTTGACATAGAATTAGAAGAAAATAGTGTCATTACTATATCTGGCCTGGGACCCCAGGTTGACTTAAATTTATCAGCCCCACGTCCCCATTTTCTCTGCCTATGAGTAGGGGTAGATCTAACCATTTTATGTGACAAATTTCTGTCCCCACTGTAAAAGAAAATGCAGTTTCACTAACCCATCAACTTCCAGGCTTACCAAATTTGTGCTAAATTAAATGGAGTGTATGACAGCTTTGACCATAACAAACATGACATCCTTGCAGCTCTAAGTTTGACCATACAAAGATGTAGACAGTTTTAGGTAGCTGTCCTGAAGGTCTGTGTAGACATACATTGTGTGTGGTGCAAAAGTAAGCAGCAGGACGTGTGAATAGAACTTTATATCATGGATTGGAACATGAGGGAGTCTTCTCATACTGTTGCATTTTTAATCAAATCCATTCAATTCAAAACTCAGTTTCCTTCCTCTGCTTTAATATCTAACCAGAAGCCTGTACAGCTCTTACTCAGAGTAGTAGGGAAGGGGTGTGCTGTGTTTCGTGAAGAGATTTCACATACCGCTGCACCAGAGTGCTCCAAGGGCAGCTACAATCCTGGATATTAATACATGTTTTCACATCGTGCTTTAACAGCAACACACGAAGATGAGAAAGATCTCCATGGCCAATAACTAACCACTGCCTGCAGCTCTGGTATGGTCAAAACTGATGACAGATTCTCTTAAGATCTGTTTCTGTGGCACTGCTTCCGCGTACCAGTAGCGTGACTGCAGCTCTTACACTCTATTACTGTTTGGTTCTTCAGATTATACAACTTTTTCATGTACCAGTTCAAAGAACATTTTGAGTTTCTTATCATAAAATGGATAAAATTGAGAATTACATAAGTTTGATTTTATTTTTAGGACTCGTCCAGACATTTTTCACATTGTATTATACATTTTTCTTGGAATGATAAAAAAAATCCTGCGTGCTTTATTATTCTCTGCTCATTCCTCTGCAGTCGTAAATCGGGATGAATAAAAGTAATGTAGAATTATGGTGCACGGGAAAGAAAATCTGGCAGATAGAAGGATACTTGAAGTGTCCGGGGAGGATGCATTGACCTAAGTGCAAATGCTACGGTGCCAGCGGCAAGTGTTTCCATGCATTAGCGCCCTGCCTACTAGGCAGTTTATCCAGACAAGATATAAATGTAATTTAATTTAGATATAGGTCCTTTACCTGCATCATGCAGTATATAGTCTACAGACTTCCCGAACCCCAACTATGGCAGTACGAATAACGCTCTGGAACAAAATCTTTACTCCCATAACATGTGACATTTTGCTCTCTATGCTCTATGCTCCATCTATGTGCAACAAAGTATCAGGTTTAACAACTCAGCAGCAGGGAGTTCCGTGTCTCACTGATCTTACGAATACAGAACCCCGCCTATGGTGATGGTAGAACTGTCTCTCCTCTGGTGTAGAGGATGCCCCCTGTCTATGGTGATGGTAGACCCAACCTCTACCTCTAGGTGTAGAGGAATGCCCCTGTTCTATGGTGATGGAGAACCACCTCCTCCTCTGAGGTGTATGAGGAGACCCCTGTCTACTGGGACTTGTAGACTCCTCTCCTAGGTTGAGACCCCTTCATTCGTTACGCTTCTCTAGGTGTAGAGGATGCCCCCCTGTCTATGGTGAATTGGTAAGAACTGTCTCTTCCATAGGTCTTGAGAGGGATTCCCCTGTCTAGTGGCTGATGACTGGGAGAACCACATCTCCTTCGTAGGGTTGTAGGAGGAATTGCCCCTGTCTATGTTATGGGAGAACCCCTCTCTCTAGGTGTAGGATCGAGCCCCTGACTATGTGCCCCATCCTCTAGGTGTAGAGGCTCCCCCTGTCTATGGTGATGGTAGGACTGTCTTCCCTAGGGTAGAGGATTGCCCTATCTTGGTGATGGTTTAGTAACCCGCTAAACCTCTAGGGTAGAGGATGCCCTGTCTTTGGTATGGTCAAACCACCTCTCCCTAGGTTAGAGGTAGCCCCTGTTCTATGGGATGGTAGAAACGACTCTTCTCTAGGTGTAGAGGATGCCCACTGTCTGATGGTGATGGTAGAAACCATTCTCCTTCTGGTGTAGAGGATGCCACCTGTCCATGGGGATGTTAGAACCACCATCTCCTATAGGTGGTTTTTTGAGGATGTTTTGCCCCCCCTGTCTTATGTGATGGTAGAATCGCCTCTCTCTAGGTGTAGAGGATGCACCCCTGTCTATGGTGATGGTAGAACTGTCCTCTCTACTAGGTGTAGAGGATGCCCCTGTTATGGTGATGGGAGAACCACCTCTCCTTAGGTGTAGGGATGCCCCCTTCTCATGGGTGATGGTAGGACTGTCTCTCCCTTGCGAGGTGAGGGATGCCCCTTATCTAGTGGTGAGGTAGAACCGCCTAACCTTAGGTAGGGATGCCCATGTCCTATGTATAGGTCCAACCATCCTCTCTAGGTGTAGAGGATCCCCTGTCTAGTGAGGGTGAGGTGGTAGAACCGACTTCTCTAAGGTGTCAGGATGCGCCCCCTGCTATGGTGATGGTAAGAACACCTTCTTCTTATCGTCGTAGAGGCTGCCCCCTGTCCTATGGTGATGGTAGAATCTCTCCTCTCTAGGTGTAGAGGATGCCCCTCACGCTATGGTGATGGTAGAACCGTCCTCTCCCTAGGTGTAGAGGAATCCCCCTATCTATGGGTTGATGGTAGAACTCCTCTACCCTAGGTGTAGAGGAATGTCCCCTTGTCTATTGGTTGATGGGTAGAACCTCCTGCTCCTATAGTGTGAGGATCCTGCCCCCCTGTTATGGGTGATTAGGTAGACACACCTCTCCTCTAGGTGTAGAGGATGCCCACTGCCTATATGGGTGATGGTAAACCTCCTCTCCTCTAGGTGTAGACGGATCCCCTTCTATGCGTGATGGTAGAACCTCCTCTCCTCGTTCCTGGTGTAGAGGATTGCCAGGCCGTCATGGTGATGGTAGAAACTACCTCCCGTCTCCAGGGTAGGATCACATTCATAGGATGTAGCAACCCTCTAGGTGAGACTGCCCCTGTGTCTACTGGTGATGGTAGAATCCCCCTACTCTTCTAGGTGTAGAGGAATGGCCCCCTTGTCTATGGTGATGGGTAGATCTTTCTCCTCTAGGTGTAGAAGGATGTCCTCTGTCTATGGGTGATGAGAACCACTTCCTCTCCTCAGGTGTATAGAAGATTGCTCACTGTATATGGTGATGTGGTAGAACCGACCTTCTCATCTGGTGTAGAGGATGACCCTGTCTATTGTGGATGGAGAACCTCCTCTCCTCTAGGTTGTGTAGAGGATGCCCCCTGTATATGGTGATGGTAGGATGATCTCCTCTAGGGTAGAGGAGGTCCCCTCTTGTCTAGGGTGAAGGAAGAACCAATTCCTCTAGATGTAGAGGTTTTTATGGCCCTTGCTCCCATTCAGTTAAATACATTGTAGTAGTGTAGATATCATATTAAAACTTGTATCATGGAAAGATCTCACCAAAATGAGAATGTGGTCCAACAGCCAAAATTCATGTTTAAATGCTATAATTTAATGCGGATTTGTAGGTTTCAAACTCTGGTACTACAGATCATAATCTAGGCGGGGTCTTGACTGTCGCATATGAAAAAAAGCCTCCCCCTAATACAGTGTGGATAACTTTGTGATGACGGAATATCATTTACATCATGCCTGAATTTTGGTGGTCTGTTAGATATAGGTTGAGCGCGATGTTGTATATCGCTCCTCAGCGAGCGATTTCTTTTGGTGCGTGTTAATTATCCTAACACCGTTGGGTTGTTGAACAGTTCACAGTAATTTTACAAGTTTGAGACACCTCATGGACCAGTTTATAGGGCCAGAATTTCATGTTCAGCTTGCTTACATGAGTTTTGCAGGGATGGGTAGAGGAGGAAACGAGGAATGCATTAGTGTGGTCATCAGTATTTGTGTTCTCGCACCCCCGGTTTCATAATTCGCGTTCGAAATTGGGGAATATGAATGTGGTTAATATCATTGTTGGGATCAGAGTATGGCTATCAGGATGAAAGGCCAACAGGTAGGAGCAGTTCGCTCTCCTCTCACCATTACAGAGCAGCTCTCCCCTCCTTATTATAGAGATCTCTCACTCCTCCATTACAAAGCAGCTCTGCCCTCTTATTATAGAGCAGCTTGCCCCTACTTTATTACCGAGCCAGTTTCCCTCTCAATTACAGGCGGTCACCCCTCTTCATGATAAAGCGCTCTTCCCTCTCCTCATTACAGGCAGCTCTCCCTTCTTTATTAAAGGCATTGTTCCCTCGAGTACCAGAGCGCTTCCATTTTTATTACAGAGCAGCGCTCCTATCCTTCCGAGAGCTCTCCATTTCTCTTGTTAAAGCAGCTCTCTCCTCCAATATGGTACAGCAGTATCCCCCTCCATATGAGCAGCTCTGTCCTTCCTACTATAGAGACCGCCCCTCCTCCATTCCAGAGCAGCTTCTCCTCCCAATAGAGCAGTTCCCTCCTCCTTACAGTGCAGCTCTCTCTTCGATATAGACATCTCTCCCCACTCTCCAGCAGATAATGGAGCAGTGCGATCATGCACGGACGTAGTCATTAGTTCTGACGCTTGCCCCCAGTATACAGCCAGCCACAATTTGCCCCCAGTATACAGCCAGCCACAATTTGCCCCCAGTATACAGCCAGCCCCAGTTTGCCCCCAGTATACAGCCAGCCCCAGTTTGCCTCCCGTATACAGCCAGCCCCAGTTTGCCCTCAGTATACAGCCAGCCCCAGTTTGCCCTCAGTATACAGCCAGCCCCAGTTTGCCCCCAGTATACAGGCAGCCCCAGTTTGCGCTCAGTATACAGCCAGCCACAATTTGCCCCTAGTATACAGCCAGCCCCAGTTTGCCCCCAGTATACAGCCAGCCCCAGTTTGCTCCCTGTGTACAGCCAACCCCAGTTTGCTCCCTGTATACAGCCAGCCCCAGTTTGCTCCAGTATACAGCAAGCTCCAGTTTGCCCCTAGTATACAGCCAGCCACTATTTGCCCCCAGTATACAGCCAGCACCAGTTAGCCCAATTCATAAAAAAAGAAAGTCAGATCCTGTAACTTTGCACGAACCTGCTGCTGTGGACGGATGGAAGAGAAGGCCTGCGGGGGGCGTCGGAAAGGTGAGTTACAATTTTTCTTGTTTTTTGGACAGTATAAGCGTTATTTTGTGCTGAAAAACTCGGCTTATACTCAGTATTTGGATTAAAACCACTTAATCCGAATTAATCCATGGTCGATTTTCTGTAAGGTGTCTTTGCCCACTCAGTACCTACTCTATAACATTAGTGCATCCTCCTGGAAGTAAGGCAGAGGCAGGCTTCTTGTGGGCTCCACCAATATTTATGTCAGGAAATAGCATGAAAGTCATTAGACGCTAATGATATCATTGAAATGAAGCCTATAACTAGATTTTCTTAATTGAATGTCACTCCCTAAGTATTCGCCTCCGGTCTATAGAAGGTGCTTCATTTTTCTACAAAAATAGATTAGAGGGGAAAATAATTCAGCAGCGCTTGAACCATTTGTATAATTCACATGTTTTACAACTTGATTTTTATTTCCTGTAAAAACATTAAGGCAAGACGAAAATGCATGGGATAAATTGAAAAAACGGAAAAGGTTATAAACAGAAAATGAAAGTAATTATAGAAGTAAAAAAGATACAAAAATACAAGATACTGAAATGAGAATACCGGAAGTTGTATCCATAAAGGAATACAACCATGAAGCTTCCAGAACTCATCCAAGCCTTCATCCTTTCTTGCTGTGTTCTCCATCCTTCCATCTTCTGTGCCCAGAAATTAAGATGGACTCTTGATGTATTAGTCGCAAGGCCTCTGGGCAAAACAACACCAGGCCCGACTTTGTACAAAGTACACAGACACGTGGGAGGGACCATTCCGCCAGCAGCCGCGCCACTCTACTCCTCCTCCACATAGAGCAATAATATCAGAGTGTGCAAGAATTTGTGATTATCTCAGTGCTTCTACAGCAGATTTGGTTTATCTGAGGACTGTGACACTTTTATCGGGATTCTGTGAATGCATTATTTGTCTTAGCGCTATGCATCACTATTGCCTCAATTCTGTGCATACAATGTGGGCCAGATTTATCATTAGTGCAGAGTGCGCCAGATTGTTAAAGACTTTAATAATCTGGCGCACCCTTCACGCGGGAAAAATAATAACACATTGCCAAGTTCCGAAAGCCTCATGCATACGTATGCTCGCCCTGGGCGTTGCATACGGCCAGGTGTAGGAGGGAGGGGGGAGGATGAGCACTCCTCACCCCTTCCCTCTCCATTAAAAGGTGTACTATGGCAAAATATAGCAAGGCAGCTACCCGGCTTGGTCACAGTGTGGTGGGACAATGGGCCGCATTTTTAAAGTGTTTGTGCCAGTTTTCTGTCTGACTTTGTACTGAAAATAACATGCAAACTGCTTACACATGTACTTCTAAAGTGTCAACGCCAGTTTTGTGTCTGACAAGACAGAAAAATGTGCACCCTGGACTTTCCCTTAATTCACGATTTGAGGGGAAAAGAATATGTATGTTGAATGTCAGCGTTTGATCCGTTTATTTTCGGAAGAGAAAAACTGCCACCAGAGAAGTAATCTAGAAGTAGATTTAAAAACACATTCAAGCTCAACTGAGCAAAGTGTACGTGTATATGTGGGGGGTAGCTGTTGGACATTTGGAGAACACCCATGATGGGCAGATTAATAAGTAAGGGAATGTCCAGAGCATTTATCCCCTTTGATAACTCTTGCACCGCACAGTATACTAGTCAGTAAAGTCTCACTGTTAACCAAGCAAGAGCGTAGTTTTATGTGTTGTATCTCTTCGGCACCAGATTGGCCTAAATGTAGGAGCCTCCACTCATGCATTAGTTGGCAGCAAGTCCCTAGTCCCTGGGGCACACGAGATGAAAGCCGGAACCACTAGCCAACAGATATCCAGCATGACAGGTTAATCCTCCGACTCCTGATGTACTAGAGTTTACCAGATTAAAATATTTCTCAATAAGCATTTTACAGTTTATTTCCAACTTTCCCAAGAGGACGGGAAAGAACAACAAAGTGGAAATTCATGCCGCGAGTGTGTTTGTATAGAGCAGTGATGGCGAACCTTTTAGAGACCGAGTGCTCAAACTACAACAAAGACCCACTTATTTATCGCAAAGTGCCAACACAGAAATGTAATTTGTGATTTATACTCCCTTCTCTGTCACAGTTTTCATTGATACCAGCCCCTGAGGCACCAATATAGCAGAAAATAGTCCCAGGTAGAGCTGTCACTTTAAAATAGCTCTGTGCACAGCAAGTCCCGGGCTGTCTGGGACTGCAGGAAGATACCTCTCTGGTGATGGCCTGAGTGCCCACAGAAAGGGCTCCGAGTGCCACCTCTGGCACCCGTGCCATAGGTTAGCCATCACTGGTATAGAGGAAGCCGCTGAAATATTTATGAGCGTTCATGTAATTGTAGTGCACGGGATTAACAATATCAAAGCTGATGTCATTGAAGAATGATTTCCCATGATTTGAGGTCACATTATAGTGCGTGTTCTTTGTGCATCATATGTGCAGTCATATCATTATCCGTCTCATACTGTATATCATGGAGCCGGGTTCTGGATATCCAAACTGATGAATATTCAGGCTTTGTTATTAGGGACAATTACTGTCCTGGGGATTCCAGCTCTCATTGGATGTGAATGAATAGGTATATGAATACTCCTGTATATAGTGCATATAAAGATCCTTTAAAGGACACTGTCACCATCTTCTTCACCACTAAACTACCAGCCCCCTCAGGTAGGGCATGAGATTTCCTCTCTAGAATATCCTCTTCAGGGGTGTAACTACAGTAGTAGCAGTAGCAGGGGGCCCCGTCATCCGACCTGACACAAAAGAATGGAGGTTGTGCACCATTATATATATTATGCTGCGCATTGTGCCTCATAATATGTATAGAACTATATAATATATGTGATGTATATGCTGTATATGTGTTTGTATCTGTTATGTTTATGTGCTTTATGTGTATATATACTGTATATGTGTGTATATATGCTGTACGGCTGTATATGGCACTGTATGGGGGAGATTTATCCTACGTTTCTGAGGTAAAACTGTTCAAATTACCCATGGAAACCAATCAGAGCTCAGCTTTCATTTTATGAACAGCTGTGGCAAAATCAAAGCTGAGCTCTGATTGGTTTTCCCGGGTAGACACAGACACTTGTGATAAAACTCCTTCTATGTGTGTATATGTGATGTGTATATGCTCTATATGTGTGTGAGTGTATAAGTGTGTGTTTGATTGCGGAACTGTATGTTTTTATATAGGTATAGAAATGTGTGTGTACATGTGAGTGTAATGTGTATATTTTTAGAAGGGGGCCCCATTCAGAAGTCTGCAATGGGGCCCTGTCTCTTCTAGTAACTTACCTTTTTTATCTAAAAAAAATCACCTGTTTACTTTTCAAAACATCTCCTGTGTTGTCATATGCAAATGCAAGCTAAGAAGAGTCATGTTTTGCATCAGATGAGTCACTGAAGGGGGAGCATATCTTCAGATGTCCTCTATAGCACCTAGGACCATGCTTATGGTATCATTCTAGAGATGAGAATGAGGTACCAGAAGGATTCTGTGACATTGGGGCACATTTACTCACCAGTCCAACTGAGTTCACCGTGCATTGTCCGACAATAATGCCCTGTGCCACGATTCACTAAGATCGTGGATGTGTCGCTTCCCCGCTCAGGTCCGACAGAGAGTTCACCTTCTTCTTCCTGGTGCATGTAAGTGCATTGTCTTGCAACACAATTTGAATCTTAAATCCCACGCTCAGTCCCAATCAGACGGATCGTGCCGATGGCGCCCCCCCACAATTTGTAGCATGGAAGCCAGCGAAGCTGCGCCAAAAACCGTGTGGGACACAATCCCAGCGCAGACCCCTGCTAAATTTCACAGCCGTGCAAAACCCGAAAACATTAGAAAGTCCGACGAAAGTGCAGCACGCGGACCCTTAGTAAATAAGCCCCATAGGGGCACAGAGTGATGTCCTACATGTGACTTTGTGTAGCTAAGCAATGGTTGAAATATGATTTTAAGGGGTTCTTTGTGGCTTGTCACACTAAAGGCTTGACATAGAATTAGAAGAAATTAGTGTCATTACTATACTCCTGGCCTGGGACCCCAGGTTGACTTAAATTTATCAGCCCCACAGTTCCCCATTTTCTCCTGCCCTATGAAGTAGGGTAAGATCTAACCATTTTATGTGTCAACATTTCTGTCCCCACTGTAAAAGAAAATGCAGTTTCACTAACCCATCAACTTCCAGGCTTACCAAATTTGTGCTAAATTAAATGGAGTGTATGAACAGCTTTGACCATACAAACATGACCATTCCTCTGCAGCTCTAAGTTTGACCATACAAAGATGTAGACAGTTTTAGGTAGCTGTCCTGAAGGTCTGTGTAGACATACATTTGTGTGTGTGCAATAAGTAGCAGCAGGACTGTGAATAGAACATTTATATCATGGATTGGAACACTGAGGGAGTCTTCTCATACTGTTGCATTTTTTAATCACTCCATTCAATCAAAACTCCAGTTCCTTCCTCTGCTTTAATATCTAACCAGAAGCCTGCTACAGCTCTTACTCAGAGTAGTAGGGAAGGGGTGTGCTGTGTTTCGTGAAGAGATTTCACATACCGCTGCACCAGAGTGCTCCAAGGGCAGCTACAATCCTGGAATATTAATACATTTTTCACAATCGTGCTTCTAACAGCACACACTAAGGAATGCTTATACAGATCTCCATGGCCAATACCTAACACTGCCTGCAGCTCTGTATGGTCAAAACTGCTGACAGATTCTCTTTAAGATCTGTATTCTGTGGCACTGCTTCCCGCTACCAGTAGCGCTGACTGACAGCTCTACACTCTATTCTAGTTAGGTTCTTCAGATTTATACAACTTTTTCATGTACCAGTTCAAAGAACTTTTCGAGTTTCTTATCATAAAATTGAGATTAAAATTGAGAATTTACATAAGTTTGATTTTATTTTTAGGACTCGTCAGACATTTTTCACATTGTATATACATTTTTCTTTGGAATGATAAAAAATCCTGCTGCTTTATTATTCTATGCTCATTCCTCTGCAGCTCGATAAATCAGGGATGAATAAAGTAATGTAGAATTATGGTGCCGGGAAAGAAAATCTGGCAGATAGAAGGATACTTGAAGTGTCCGGGGAGGATGCATTGACCTAAGTGCAAATGATACGGTGCCAGCGGCAAGTGTTTCCATGCATTAGCGCCCTGACTACTGGAGTTTATCCAGACAAGATATAAATGATATTAATTTAGATATATGTCCTTACCTGCACTCATGCAGTATATAGTCTACAGACTTCCCGAACCCCAACTATGGCAGTCAGAATAACTCTCTGGAACAAAATCTTTTACTCCCATAACATGTGACATTTTTGCTCTCTATGCTCTATGCTCCATCTATGTGCACAAAGTATCAGGTTTAACAAGCTCCAGCAGCAGGGAGTTCCGTAGTCTCACTGCTCTTACAGTACAGAATCCCCGCCTATGGTGATGGTAGAACTGTCTCTCCTCTAGGTGTAGAGGATGCCCCCTGTCTATGGTGATGGTAGAACCACCTCTCCTCTAGGTGTAGAGGATGCCCCCTGTCTATGGTGATGGTAGAACCACCTCTCCTCTAGGTGTAGAGGATGCCCCCTGTCTATGGGGATGGTAGAACCACCTCTCCTCTAGGTGTAGAGGATGCCCCCTGTCTATGGTGATGGTAGAATCGCCTCTCCTCTAGGTGTAGAGAATGCCCCCTGTCTATGGTGATGGTAGAACTGTCTCTCCTCTAGGTGTAGAGGATGCCCCTGTCTATGGTGATGGGAGAACCACCTCTCCTCTAGGTGTAGAGGATGCCCCTGTCTATGGTGATGGGAGAACCACCTCTCCTCTAGGTGTAGAGGATGCCCCCTGTCTATGCCCCCATCCTCTAGGTGTAGAGGATGCCCCCTGTCTATGGTGATGGTAGGACTGTCTCTCCTCTAGGTGTAGAGGATGCCCCTATCTATGGTGATGGTAGAACCGCCTAACCTCTAGGTGTAGAGGATGCCCCTGTCTATGGTAATGGTACAACCACCTCTCTAGGTGTAGAGGATGCCCCTGTCTATGGTGATGGTAGAACCGCATCTTCTCTAGGTGTAGAGGATGCCCCCTGTCTATGGTGATGGTAGAACCATCTCTCCTCTAGGTGTAGAGGATGCCCCTGTCCATGGGGATGGTAGTAGAACCACTCATCTCCTCTAGGTGTAGAGGAGCCCCCCGTCTATGTGATGGTAGAATCGCCTCTCCTCTAGGTGTAGAGAATGCCCCTGTCTATGGTGATGGTAGAACTGTCCTCTCCTCTAGGTGTAGAGGTGCCCCCTGTCTATGGTGATGGAGAACCACCTCTCCTCTAGGTGTAGAGGATGCCCCTGTACTATGGGTGATGGTAGACTGTCTCTCCTAGGTGTAGAGGATGCCCCTTCTATGGTGATGGTAGAACTCGCCTCCTCTAGGTGTAGAGGATGCCCCTAGTCTATGGTAAGGTAACCACCTCTCTAGGTGTAGAGGATGTCCCCTGTCTATGGGTGATGGTAGAACCCTCTTCTCTAGGTGTAGAGGATGACCCCTGTCTATGGTGAGGTAGAAACCACCTCTCTCTAGGTGTGTAGAGGTGCCCCTGTCTTGGTTATGGTAGAATCTCTCTTCTCCTCGAGGTTCAGAGGATGCCCCTTGGCTATGGTGATGGTAGAACCTCCTCTCCTCTAGGTAGAGGATCCCCCTATCTATGGTGATGCGTAGAACCTCCTCTCCTCTAGGTGTAGAGGATGTCCCCTGTCTATGGTGAGGGTAGAAAACTACTCTCCTCTATGTGTAGAGGATGCCCCCTGCCCCCCCTGTCTATGGTGATGGTAGACACCACCTCATCCTCTAGGTGTAGAGGATGCCCCCTGTCTATGGTGATGGTAGAACCTCCTCTCCTCTAGGTGTAGAGGATGCCCCTGTCTATGGTGATGGTAGAACCTCCTCTCCTCTAGGTGTAGAGGATGCCCCCTGTCTATGGTGATGGTAGGACTGTATCTCCTCTAGGTGTAGAGGATGTCCCCTGTCTATGGTGAAGGAAGAACCAACTTTCCTCTAGATGTAGAGGTTTTCTATGATCCCTATGCTGCCCATTCAGTTAACTATACATTGTAGTCAGTTTAAGATATCATATTAAACTTGTATCCTGAAAGATTCCTCAACAAAATGAAGATGTGGTCCAACAGCAAATTCATGTTTTTAAATGCTATAAACTTAAATGTCGGATTTGTAGGGGTTCCAACCTCTGGTACTACCGCTCATAACTAGTACGGGGTCTTGAATGTCGCATATGAAAAAAGATCCCCTAAACATTGTGGATAACTTGTGATGACTGGAATATCATTACATCATGCTGAAATCTTTCGGTTGGTCTGTACTATATAGGTTGAGCGCTATGTTGTCTCTCGCTCCTCAGCGAGCGGTTTCTTTTTTTGGTGCTGTGTTATATTATCCTAACACCTCGTGGTTTTGACAGTTCACAGTCATTTGACAATCTGAGACACCAGTGACAAGTATAGGGCCAGATTTCATGCTCACCCTCTACTAAAATGTAATTTTCTGCTATGGATGGGTAGAGGAAAAGAGGAATGAATAGTGGGTCATCAGTATTGTATTCTCTCGCCACCGGTTTCATATATTCTGCTGTTCTAAATCTGGGAAAATGAATGTGTTTAACATCATTTTTGGCCTCAGAGTAGACCTATCAGGATGAAAGGCAACAGGTAGCAGCAGTAGCTCTCCTCTCCTCCATTACAAAGCAGCTCTGCCCCTCCTTATTATAGAGCAGCTCTCCCCTCCTCCATTTCAAAGCAGCTCTGCCCCTCCTTATTATAGAGCAGCTCTGCCCCCTCCTTATTACAGAGCAGCTTTCCCCTCCTCCATTACAGAGCAGCTTTCCCCTCCTCCATTACAGAGCAGCTCTCCCCTCCTTCATTATAAAGCAGCTCTCCCCTCCTCCTCCATTACAGAGCAGCTCTCCCCTTCTTTATTACAGAGCACTTCTGCCCTCCTCCATTACAGAGCAGCTCTCCCCTTCTTTATTACAGAGCAGCTCTCCCCTCCTCCATTACAGAGCAGCTCTCCCTTTCTTCATTATTAAAGCAGCTCTCCTCCTCCAATATTGTACAGCAGCTATCCCCTCCTCCATTATAGAGCAGCTCTGTCCTCTCCTTCATTATAGAGCACCTTTCCCCTCCTCCATTACAGAGCAGCTCTCCCCTCCTCCATGACAGAGCAGCTCTCCCCTCCTCCATTACAGTGCAGCTCTCTCTTCCTTTATTATAATACAGCTCTCCCCTACATCTCCATAGAGATTAATGGAGCAGAGCGATCATGCACGGCCGTTAGCTCCATTAGTCTGACAGAGTGACAAGGAGACCCCCACTGATCAGCATGTTAGGCCCTATACATTGGATGATGCAGCAACATATCAATGTAGCCCTGAAATGTAGAACTAAACAAGCAAAAATGTCTGTATACAGTGGCTACACGCTCTGGAGTCCACATACAGAGAACATCTTTACAGAACCATGTTTTTCCACCTATGTGTATGTGTTCATGTAGGACCTTTTTATTACACAATTGTGGTTAGGAGGATTCTGAAAGGATCAGTAGTTGATCTTACATTATGCCTCTACTTTCTAAATGCATAGGACTGATAGGAACAGCCAAGGAAAGCTGTGCAGCTTGCGGGAGAAACTACATATTACTGGGGTCCACAAGTTTTAACATCCACAAATCGAAAAAAAAATCTTCAAAATATCTAAAAGAAATTCTTTGAAAAATCTTATACCGTATATACAAAAAATGTGTATAAAAACCTCACCTCGGCTTATACAAGAGTCAATAAAAAAACGAAACTTCAGACTCACCCTCCGGTGCCCGGATCCTCGGCACGGCTCCTGGTGGCTCCTCTTCTTTCTTCTCTAGCCGGCAGAGTTGCATCCATGTGATCTGCCGGCCGGTTCATACCATGATCTGGTGGTGTCGCCGCTGATGATGTCATCAGTGGCGACACCGCCGCATCATAGTGTGGGCACGAATCTGCCGGCTAGAGAAGAAAGAGGAGCCGCGCTGAGGACCGGAGCTGCGCCGAGCACCGGGGGTGAGTGAGTATCGCCGGAGTGTGAGTATGAAGTTTTTTGTTTTTTTTTTAATGTGCTTGGCAAACAGAGGGCTGGCTGGCTGTATACTACACCCTTGGCTTATACTCGAGTCAATAGGTTTTCCCAGTTTTTGGTGGTAAAATAAGGGGTCTTGGCTTATACTGGGGTCGGCTTATACTCAAGTATATACGGTATATATCTGTGGGGAGTATAAAAACAATGAACCATACTGTTCCTTTGGTGCTCCTATTGATTTTTTAAAATTCTCGGACAACCTCTTTAATTCCATGTATTATTTCTATTGAAGCCTTTAGGGGTCGTGCTATGCAGGGATTTTTTTTTTCGATTTTACATTCCAGACATATCTAATTCTTAGGTTGTGTATGAAGCCCTGGCCAACACTATGTATAGTAACCAAATGGGAATAGTGATCTTATATGTATTGCTGTGCTGCTGGAGTTACTTACATAGACGTGACCCTGGATTCCTCACCATCCAGTACGATAACACTTACTAATCTTAGAACAGAATGGCCCTACACAACATGAGACTATAGAGAAGAGGTAAGGACCGAGGAAAGTATACGTTCTTTATTACCTTTATTATTTATACACCACTTGTTTAAAAAAAAATAGTCCAACCAAGGACAATCCCTTTAAGTCTTTGTAGTCTTGCCGAAATCATTAAAACACATTTTTTGTTAAAGGCAGTGGCATTACTCGGCTTTAAGAGGAGGCAATACTATCGCCGTAAGGAATGTACTTCTCAGGTTACAATGCTTCGATAAAAAGTAACTTCTACATTAATAGCAGAACTTCCAGTTCCCAGCAGGACATGACTGGCATTGTATGCCTTTTCACAATGTAAAATCGCATCGCTTCGTGCCCTCCATATGATGTAGAAGAACAGTACGTTGTCATACTACTTCTTCCATTGCTTTGTGGTTGGATTCTTATGCTCATCTGCAACCCCAAATGTTTTCTGACACCTTTCATTCGTGGTGAATAATTCTAAAATAGATCTTCTATGAAATCTGAGATAATGGGCTCAACTTTGCATCCTCCAAAACTTCATAAGCTTTGGGTGGCCATGAGATTTTCTCCTATTCGCTGGTCATACTTTCTGCCATCACTTTTGGTAGGTTCATACCTAGAACATCCTACCCTGCATCTAGTTATCATGACATGGTCCTTGCAAAATGAGCTCAACGTTATCCCAGGTTCACATCTGCTCTATCCTCCTCCCTGGTACTGTTCTGCCATATAACCAGAAAAATTGAAAATGAAAGTGTCAAATGCTTTAAATAATGGGCACCAATGAAGCCCAAAAGATCCAATTGACTTTAACAGGGGTCTGTTGGGTTAAATTGGGATGTCCATCATTCTTGCATTCAGGATTCACTTGCCCAGAATTTTGGATGAAATCTGCAACTAATGGAGTCTCTGACACATAATCACACTAAGCGTATATTCACACAAACGTAATGGGGACTGATATCCATCTGCACTATTTGTGGACAGATATTGGTCCCCATTGACACCTATAGCCCCCGGTCACTGTGCAGTAAGAACAAGTTGCCTCACATGTCCTATACATTGCTGTGTTACAGCCCCTGCCCTGCTCTATGGAGAGGGGAGGGGTGAGCAGTGCTCCTCCCTCTTCCTCTCCAACGCGCTGACATGTGCTCAGCCTGCACGCGTTCATGTGAATGTACCCTTATCCTACATACCCTTTAAAACTGACCAATCACTTGCTTTCGTAGTCCACAAACACACCAATGTAATCCAAAGTCAAAATGCCAAAAGCCAAGCTACAGTAATCTCTAGTGCCGGAATATATAATAGAATTTATATAAATCCCATTCACATGCTGTAAAAAAATACCCCAAATTTTATCTGCTGCAGCAAGAAATCTATGAAAATGGAGCATGACAATCCAAGGACCCTTACTCACAGATCCATGCACTGCCACTATGGTAATCTTCTTATATTTGTTATCCATGTCCTCCATCTTTCTAAAATCAACTCTTACAACTATGTTAATGAGTCCGAAGGGCTCTGGGTGTGTTAGCAGTGCCACTCAGTGCCTCCAGATTCACAGGCTAGTACAATGAGCCGAACATGTCTCACCCAAACCCCTGCTTCTTTCCTCCTCCTTCTGTCTGTGTAATCTTGCAGCAGCAAGAAGGGCAGATGGGGGAGGGGGGACCTGCTCTGCTCATTGTAACAACCCGTGAAGCTACAGTATTGAGGGGCTCTGGCAAGACCCACCAGTACCCTTCAGGGTAATTAGCATAATTTTAAAAGTTGATTTTAGAGGATATATATAACAAATATAAATTATATTTGATGATATATTTTGATTTCCTTAAACTATTGTGGATTCTAGGTGCGGAATGCACAATCCTCCTGCGGCATAGGAAGCCAGACATTTTCGATATACAGCATGTCCCACCCTTTGACCTTGCCTTCACTTCTCCTGTCAGTAGTTTAATATTATGGCTACATAGCCTCTGTGGGTGTAGTAGTTTGGGGCGGACAGCTCAGTTCTGTTTACAGGTCAGTGGTTAATCAATAAAGCCTTATATATATATTACATGAATTATGTAACAATTACCACTCGGCGCTCTCGTCCTCTTCTTCCGCTGAACTTCATGTGTTTAATGAGTGATTGTTGCATGCTTCCCATTTGATTAATCAACCATCCATGTTATTGTTCAATAAATTATACACCACTTACTTAATAGGCTGGTATAATTAAATAAACATATTGCATTACCTTAGGGCACATGGGCAGATGAGTTACAGATTATCATTGGTTCCTGGAGTCAGACGGAAATTAATTTTCATAATTTTGTACAGTGGAGCGAGAAACCTGCAGAAGCTTTTTAATAGCAATTATTTAAGAGCTTCTGCACTATCAGATTGCATTTCAATCTAAAAGCCAAACAAAAATCAGACTGAAAGGTAAGAAAAATAGAATAATTATATGAATATAACATGCGGTTATTGGAGATTTTAGAAGGAGTTTTTGGAGTTGAGGATGGAGTTAGGTAGTGAAGTTCTGTGGAACCATATCTCTATGTATGCTCTACATTCGAAAATTATCATTCTAGATAACTGCTGTGCTCTTAACTCTCTGAAATTAGCGGACTCACATCTCTGCTCTGAGTAAAAGCTGTAGCAGAAATCTGGATGACTACTTCAGAAGTTATTGAAAGCAGTAATTTAATACAGCGAGCTAAGAGCACATAAGTTTGAAGGCTCACCCCCTGTTTTAATGGCAGTGGCAACCAGTGTTTGAACGGTGGAGGTCAAACCTTCAAGGACTCCTGCCAATCCTAAAATATATTAATTAATAGGGGGAGATTTTATTATTATTTATAAACAGAGCACCATTAATTCCATGGTGCTGTACAATCAGTAAGGGGGTCACCTACATTAGATTAAGACAAAAACAGGTGCAAGTACAAAACACAAAACTACAGTGATCAGAAGACAAGTGGGAGGAGGACCCTGCCCATGAGGGCTCACAATCTATATGGGGTGGGGAGGATGGAGACGCGAGGTGAGGGAGCAGTGCAGTTAATGCACGTTGTAAGCGAACGTGACCAGGTGGGTTTTCAGGTTCGGTGAAGGTTTGGAAAGTGGGGGACAGTCTGACACATTTTGGTAGAGAGTTCCAGAGTATGGCAGAGGCACGGGAGAAGTCCTCCATGCGGTTGTGAGAAGATCGGATGGTAATAGAGTGAAGCTGAAGGTCCTGTGAGGAACGGAGATTACTTGTGGGATGGTATTGGCTGATGAGTTCAGAGATATATGGAGGGGACAGGTTGTGGATGGCTTTGTAGGTCATGGTTAGTATCAGTGGAGAGACTGGCAGAGAGGAGAAACAAGGAGACAGATGGATTAGCTGGGCAGCAGAGCTTAGGATGGACTGGATAAGCGTTAGAGAGCTAGCTGGGAGACCACAGAGAAGAATGTTGCAGTAGTCCAATCGAGAGATGGACAAGGGGCATGGACTAGTAATTTGGTAGACTCTGGATTGATATATCATTACCCGGAGGAATAGTCAGGACTGCGCTGTATTGAAAAAATAAAACTCATGCTGAGATCCGAGTTCAAGGAAGAATCTGCTTTATTGGTTACAAAGGCATGCATGATGAAAGCTCCGGTTTGGGGCTGAAACGCGACGCGTCCTTTGTAACCAATAAAGCAGATTCTTCCTTGAACTTGGATCTCCGCTTGAGTTTTGAATACAGCGCAGTCCTGACTATTCCTCCGGGTAATGATATATCTTTCACATCGTTCCGGGATCCTGGTCCATTGGTAAATGTGGTCATCCAGGAGTGGCAGCTGAATTTTTCCACATCACGCTTTTATCATCTGAAACCCAGGTGAGAGTCCTGACTCACACTATTATATTTATAGTTGTGTCTGACGATATCACACGATAGCTGCGCCTTCTTTCTCCTCTTGCATCCTTGCCTTGTTGCTTCTTTGGGGCATTAGGGCTTGGCTCCCCACTCCCCCCCCCCTACCCCAGGTTATACCGTAGACTCTGTAAAAGGATAAGGCAGAGTCAAAGACTGCTCCAATGCAGCAGACTTTAGGGACCGGGGACAGTGTGGAGCCAGGAATTGTGATGGTTAGGTCTAGTGGGAGGGATGTGTTAGGTGGAAGAAAGATTGAGTTCTGTTTTGTCCATGTTGAGTTTTAGAAAATGGGAAGAAAAAAAAGGAGGATATTGCTGAAAGACACTCTGGAATTCTGGCTAGAAGATATCAGGACCAGAAATATAGATCTGTGTGTCATCTGCATAGCAATGGTATTGGAAGCCATGGGATTTAATTAGGTGTCCCAAGCCAGAGGTGTAGAGGGTGAAGAGCAGAAGTCCCAGGACAGAGCCGAGAGGTACACCAACAGAGAGGGGGCGAGTTGAAGAAGTGCTGTGATAGTGATAAACACTGAACGTCCAGTTGGAAAGGTATGAGGAGATCCAGGAGAGGGCCCGGTCAGTGATACCAACAGAAGAAAGCGTCTGCAGCAGGAGCGAATGGTCAACAGTGTCAAAGGCAAAGGACAGATCAAGGAGGAGGAGAACAAAGTAGTAGACTTTGTAGGTCATCAGAAACTTTGGTCAGGGCAGTCTCAGTGGACTAATCCAGATTGTAGTTTGTCAAGGAGAAGTTGAACAAAAGGTAGGAAGATAGTTCTAGGTGGAAATGTTGTTCCAGGAGTTTTGAGGCAAATGGATGTTGTGAAATAGGACGATAGTTCAGCGGAGTAAATGGGTCCAGAGATGGCTTCTGTAGGACGAGTGTGACAGTTGCATGTTTAATGGAAGATGGAACAATGGATTTATCATATGCCGACATGGGCGCCTACTAGAGGAGGAGTCAGTTTTCAGTCTCCGTATGGCAAGGTGCTGTCTTCATTGTGTTGAGCAATAGGATGCATTCAAGTCTCTTGGGTCATCTGTAGGAAGTCCGAAATGGTTGCTGAGATTGTCAATGGTGTAACCCCCCCACCCCAAAAAAAAAAATCAAATAATTAGGAGCTCTACACACCTTCTCCCATCCATCTATATTCATCAGTTGATCAGCACAACATAGACAGCACAACGTCTGTCATCATTTCTTCACTCTCCTGGCAGTGAAAAATATTCTGGTTTGCAGGTTTGTCTTTCCTAATATTATTAATAAGTGAAAAATGAAATGGACCTTAATGAGTTCCATATTCTGTTTACTAAGGCTTAGTGGTAGACCCTATGGAGAATGATGTAGGCAATTAGATTGTAAGTTTTGCTAGGTCAGGGTTTACTACGAGTGGACGCCCTCTCAGTGAAGGGAATATGTTGACATTTTATGACCTTGAAACGTAGGTGATGTGGCCCGTCTTTTTAAGCTGATGGAACCGTACCATGATCTTAATAAAATAGGACCTCATATTGTCGAAAGAGACTTTCAAACTTTTATTATCAGGCAGTGTTCAGAATCCTGTGACGTTATTATGAGACCCAAATTCCCAGAGCACAGTGAAGATCAGGTGTTTTGTAATCATGAAAATGTTGGCTTACTTAGCTGGTACCAAACACTTGGCGTTTTTTCGAATCCCTTCCGGACCAATTCACATGTAAGCATGGGATATGACAACAAATGAAGCCTGTGGGATAATGAACTGTATGATAATTACATGAATGTCTCCTACTGAAGGGAGGAAACCTTGAAAATGAGTCTAATTAAAATCAATTACTGTTTTGTGAAGCTAAAAATCTACCACCAGCCAAAAATGTGCTCCTCATATCTTGTGTATAGTAGCTGCGTTGTGGTTCTGGCTTTGTGTGCTCCAGACTTTTTCTGTTTTCAATGGGATTTTATACCCCATGTATTTTTTTGCTTCGATAGTCTAAAATAATAAAATCGGTAACACCGACTTTCTGACGATTCGATTCTAACTGCCAATCTCATGCCAATGACTCCCTGGTCTCCTGCCAATACATGTCTAGCAGGTTCTAGTAGTTGCATTTTGTGCTCATACGAGGCTTCTGCAGCCAATCATTGGCCAAAGCAGTTACATGTCAACATCACCACAATAGTTGCCCATCACTATGGCCAATGATTGGTTGCAGAAGGCCACACTTTATGTTTACCTATAATCCCTATAATCCAAGACTGTTCTAAGCTGCTTCTAAGACATGTCATGGGTTTGGACAACCAGGTTTCATTTATTAGCAGGAATCACTTGTTTATTTCAACGATACTCGGTTTTATGGCCTAAATTTGTTGTGAACTGGTCAACTAGCTCTAGGGCAATGTGCCATCAATTCCATAAGATTGTATAATTTTGTCAAGTTACGACTCGTTCAAAGAGGGAGATTTATCAGAAGTGTCTGAGGTAAAACTGTTCTAGTTGCCCATTTTTAAAATGAAAGCTGAGCTCTGATTGGTTGCCATGGGCAACTAGAACAGTTTTGCTTTTCAGACACTTCACTGTTAAAATATAGGGAGAATGGGGCTACTCAACGGATGTCATTCCACCCAATGGAGATCCAAAAAACTGTGTTCATGGTAGATTGGAGTATCAGCAAAATATAAAGTAGTTAAGTGTCCAGAGCACCAGTTAAGGAACACCCTGTTATAGTTGCAAGCAAAATACACAATATTTATTTTAACTAAAAGGATAAATATTTTATTATGTTAATATTTTATTATTACACTAGTGTCCTGGATATCTAACATATAACCCATAAAAGTGTCACATAAGAAATAAACACATACAAAATATACATAAAAATCACATAATAGACAAATATGCAAAGTAGCAGTAGGTAGGGAAAAATATCTCTTGTGATAAATATTATGCAAATCTTTGTACTTGTTTCATAAGATATATCCATAGAAAAGTTATTTTTTTTTTCAAAAAAAGGGTATATACCCAAAAACGTAGCGCTGTATTCACACTATTGCAGTACTGCGTTATTGATCAACATAGTTTGGCCAAAGAAACATTTGCTTATAGAAAAGGTACGAATATAGTCTCTTTTTTGTAGTAGAATGTGGATGAATAAAAAATATACCAAGTTCCTTCTTATGTTTGTAAAGTATTATAGCTGCGGTGCACTAGTTGGTTTGGTCATAGCACGCATTCATATTGTCTCTCGCGGACTTTGCATGCAATCTTGCAAATATAGATTTTGGACTTATAATACTCACTGGTCATTCTTGACATATAGTTAGAGTACAGTCATGTTATACTCACAAGCCGCTTAATCATCCACTCCGTTGTTTCTCTTTCAATGCCGCACAAACATTGTCTCCTTCGGTGTCTGGCCAGACTCACTGCCCATGCGTCGAACCAGTTTGCACTTAGTGTTCTGCAACTCTTTCTATGGCTTTTAACAGTTGCACATTTCCAAGAGCTTTCTCCACCTACAACAAGGTTGCTCCCGTTTGTCCAGCTATTATTTCTCTCTTTTTTATATGTGGAGCCAGGAGGATCTTGACCTTGGAAGAGGTATTGGTGGAAGAATTTATTTTAGCCGTCTATTTGTATATATCCTCTGTATAGACGCAGTCCAATTCAGTAGCCAAGCTTAACGCGTTTCGGGGGTTCTCCCTCCTTTCTCCCTCCTGCTACTCAGTGTCTGCTTCGTCTCTTTATACTTACAACTGGAGAGAAGAAAAAAATGGATATTTGGCAGGAGAGAAAACCCGTGTTGGATTTTTTAATTATCCTGTTCTTCCATATGTTCATACCCTTCCAGCATATGCTCGCGTTTCTTTATTTACAATATATTCTCGTATAAGCCGACCCGAATATAAGCCGAAACCCCTAATTTTACCACCAAAAACTGGGAAAACCTAATGACTCGAGTATAAACTTAGGGTGGGAAATGCATTGGTCACAGCCCCCCAAGTATATAGCCTGCCAGCCCCCTGTAGTATATAGCCTGCCAGCCACCTGTAGTATATAGCCTGCCAGCCACCTGTAGTATATAGCCTGCCAGCCCCCATGTAGTATATAGCCTGCCAGCCCCCTGTAGTATATAGCCTGCCAGCC
>CM033641.1:294814517-294832233 GCA_019512145.1 Engystomops pustulosus | reverse complement strand
CACCACAAACATCCTACACATCAGATACACACCACAAACATCATACATATTAGATACACACCACAAACATCATACACATCAGATACACACCACAAACATCCTCCACATCAGATACACACCACAAACATCATACACATCAGATACACACCACAAACATCCTACACATCAGATACCAACCAAATAAAAAGCCTACACATAAGATCAAACAACACAACTTCATTACACATCAGGAGTAACCACACCAGCAAAAGGCCGACATAGCAGAGGAACACACCACCAAAACCAGCGCCGAACAAGCAGAGGACAATCACCCCACAAAGCCGACACAGCAGAGACCACACCAAAAACAGGTCAGACACAGCCAAGGACTACACCACAAACAGCCCAGACACAGCAGAGACCACCACCAGCAAAAAGCCGACCACAGCAGAGGAACACACCACAGAACAATTCATGACACGATAGATAAACGACAAACAAAAGAGAAAAGAAGACGAAACCCAAACATCTACAACACAAGATTAAACACCACAAATAACATCACAAATAGATACCACACCAAACATCAGCAACACATCAGATGAGCCCCAAACGCGACAACAAACACCACACAACATAGCAATACAGAGACACACCACATCAAACATCATACACATCAGATACACACCACAAACATCCTACACATCAGATACACACCACAAAGCACCATACACATCAGACACACACCACATCATACACACAACCACACTCGTACACAGAACACACCACAAACATCAGACACACAACAGAGACCAACCACCACAAACATCATACACACGACTATACACACCCACAAAAAACATTGCTAACATCAGATACCCACACCACACAAACATCTACCACATCAGATTACACACCACAAACATCTAACATCAGATACACACACAAACATCTACACATCAGATACACACCACCAAACATCCTACATCAGAACACACCACAAACATCTACAAATACCCAGATACACACCACAAACATCCTACACATCAGATACACACCATCACAACACAAACATCCTACACATAGATACCACCACAAAACATCATACACATCAGATACACACCAAAAAATATACACATTCAGTACACCTACACACAAAATCATAATATCAATACACACCACAACAAACCATCATACACATCAGATCAATTACACCACAAAACATCCTACACATCAGATACACACAAACACAAAACCCATACACATCAGATACACACCACAAAAATCCTACTAAACATCAAGATACACACCACAAACTATAATACACATCAGACCACACCACCAAACATCATAAACATCAGACACCACACCACAACAAATACATCGATACACACCACAAAACATCATACACAATACACACACAAACAATAACACTCAGATTACACACCACAAACATCATACACATCAGATACACACCCACAAACAACACATCCGATACACACCACCAACATCATACACATCAACACACACAAACACATACACACAGATACCACACCAACAAAACATCATACACATCAGATACACACCCCAAACATTCACTACAATCAGATACACACCACATACCATCAGATCAACCACAACTCCTTACTCGTACACACACCACACAAACATCATACAACATAGATACACACCACAAACATCCTAACACATCAGATACACACCACAACATCATAACATCAGATTACCACCAACAAACAATCATACACATCAGATACACACCACAAACATCCTACACATTTCAGATACACACCACAAACATCATACACATCAGATGCACACCACAAACATCATACACATCAGATACACACCACAAACATCATACACAACAACACATCAAATAAAATCCTACATATCAGCTCCACAGCACGACAAAATTCATACACAACAAACACACAGCAAAATCATTATACAAATTAGATATACACTACAAGAAAGCAAACAGACGGATGCATTACACATGAGATAGACACGACAAACATCATACGCATACACCATACACTAAATCACACCTCAATCATCAAATATATGAAATGCAAACCACAAAATAGCATACACTACAAACACACTCCATAAGCATCATACACGGTAAAATCACATACATACATCATACACATATTATGTGTATTATTTGGAAGTTGCTATATGATATAGTAATGCTAAACGGAAATACATGTAAAACATGGAATCCATTTTGGCCGCCCCTGTAACCGTACAGTAAGGAGCGATAGAGATGCAGCTGCGGGCTGGCTGTGTTGTGTGCAGCTGCAGTCTCTCAGGTATTGTCGCTGCCTGGCAGTCTTTTAGTATAGTTCCCGGAACTGAGCTCGCCCTGTATCCGCAGAGCCCTTCTAAGAGTTCCTTCTGAATACATTAATGAAGGCAGGTTTTTAATGTGATCAGATATGTGACCTAATTTAGAGAAATACTGCACCAAAGGGAACCATACACACGCGGAGCCAACCCTATTCTCCACTTATTTATGTAGATTTTTCATTATACATTATTAGAATATTGTGCATTTATAATTTCTGTCTCATTAAATATTTACATCTTTATATCCCATCCAGTGTTTTACAACAGGAATTATCTTACTGCATGAAGTGATGTGTTAGCATCATAGGAAAATGTTTGCAATCCAAATTTTATATGTAGTGTAAATGCAGCTAGTAATCTAGAACCCCCGGATAATCTGGCAGTCTACATGGACAGTCCTGGGACACGGACTGATTCTAGGAATGCCATGGTCCATGTACCAGTGCTGATCAGCGAAGAGGTTAGTCTAGATGGAAATTTAAGAAACGTCCACAGTATCAAAAATATAATTGTAAATGTATTAATGTCCTTTCCACTAGAACAGATAATCATGGAAGCTTAAAGGGAACCTGTCAGTTAAACTAACCCACACTAACAAAAGCTATCTTTGAAAACTGCAATTATACAGCAGAACAGCTATCCCTATATTGTTCCTCCGCAATCCTGAAAGTTCCACAGTTGGTTGGTAAAGTAAACTCATCATCTATACATATTCCTGTTCTTCCAGCTCAGCCACACCTACAGCTTTCTCTTCATCTACTATGTCATCCACAAAGTGGCTGTGTGACTCACTGAAGAGAATTCCACAGGTAGGAGTGAATGAAGGGGTTGAGAGAGACACCGGATGTATGTTACAGGCTGAAGAGAAATCAACTCACCCCTCCCTCAGGAATTCTCTTTAGCAAGGGATATGAACTGGAGTCGAGGATGAGCAGGAAGGACTTGAATTTGATGGCCTTAGCTTAGGCGATGAACGGACTCACATGGGGTCATTTGCATAGATGGTGAGTCATCTTTACAAATGGACTGTGGAACTTTTCAGGCCTGGGGAATAACAATGTCGGGATAGTTGCTGTATAAGCGCAGTTTAAAAAAAAAAAAGTTTAGTTAGTATAGGTTAGTTTAGGCAGGTTTTATAAAGTTCTGCGCCGCTTTCTTGATATGTAAAGTGAAGCCCCCTGTCTTTTATCTCATCAGCCAGACATTCCTGCCCATAAAATGTCTATAACTTATTATATTAATCTCATGAGTATAAGATTAAGGTCACGGCAGGGTGATTGTTCATGGGCAGTTAGAGATCACATGACCCTCCATCTGCGGCCATTTTCTGGACAGGAATCTCTGGCTGATGAGGTAAAAATACAGGAGGCTTTACTTTACATATCAAGAAAGCGGAGCAGAACTATTAATAGATGTAAATTGGTAAATTAACGAATATCCTGCCTCCCCCCCACACACACACTTACACACACATTACAAAAAAATTAGGTAAAGTGACCACCCCCTTTAAGTACAAACCTACAGAACCTTGTACATAATCCGGGTAATGTCTGTAACAATAGTTATCCTGTTTATTGCTGTCTATGGGGACTGACGTAAACCAAGCTTACATAACAAGGGGGTGGCAAATCTTTCTTGTGACCGGGTGAACATTTATGGCTTCATCAAGGCAAATTGTGTTCAATGTCACAGCTGCTTCTTAACCCTTTGAAATTTTACTAATACCCACATTCATGGAAGTTAAATAGGACCTGTCATCCATAAATCAGGACACTAAAGTAAGCAGCTCCTAGTGCTTAAACATTTGCCGCAGTGTCAGAAGGAGGAGGTTTCCGGTAACGCTATCTAACACTTTGGCGAAGTACAATGTAAACGTCGGACCGCTAGAGTGGTCCGATGTATTCATGAGGGGGCGGGGTTGTGGCGTGGCATGACACGTGGCAGTCACCGTCGGCCTATGGAGCGAGCGGGGCGGTCCAGGGAAGACGCTGCACCTCAGACCACCCCCTCATGAATACGTCGGACAGCTTTGCGAGCGGTCCGACGATTACATTGTACTCCACCGCAGTGTTAGATAGCATTACCGGAGGTTTCCGGTAACGCTATCCTTTTAACACTGCGGCGTTTGTTCAAGCACTAGGAGCTGCTCACCCGATTTATGGCTGACAGGTCCTCTTTAGCAACAGGGGTCTGCTGTATGATACAGCCACTTAGTATGGAGAGGATTCAGCCCAAAAACTATAAATCATAAAAATATAATAGATTTATTTATATAGATTGGGAACCCTTTAGGGGAAGAGTCTTTCTTCCACTTCTACCAGTTCGATGTAGTTTTGTGCCTATTGTTTTCATCTTAGTGTAATGTATGTGAAACCCTTTTCGAATGGGGGTATCATCTGCCGTCCCCAGACTTCCAGAAAGGGCACTTTCTATCACATTCTCAATGGGAACTGCAGCTACGGATCTCCACCACCGGGAAGACCCGGTCTTCCAGAGTCAGTGCTCCAGAAAAGCAGTGAGTTTTTGAGAGCCTCCTGGTCTTGGCCGAATTTCTGAGGCGACTGAGAAGAAGCTTCGGACCATGGCAGAAAGAGCTCCAGGAAGTCATTCCCAGCATATAAAACTTTATACAACCATTATTCAACAGGATGCTCAGATCTGTGCCACATTTTTTGGATTCCACTTTGTGCAATCTGAGCCACCCATCTCTAATATTAATAATAATAATCATTACCCAGTAGCTCCATTACAAGTCAATGGGCTCTTTTGGGTGTCACAGATTGGGTTGTATCCATAACAGCTGCCACCATGACAGTAAATAAAATAGATTTGACAAAGTGAATTGTGCACTTTGAGTAACCATTTATATTCTCTGTAGGTTTTATTTTTGGTGTCAATGTTATTTCATTCACAACATGTCAGTAATAAAACTGAATGAAGACAATGATAAAAGCAATTATTATTCCGTTATGTCACATGTACTGTTATTAACCTGTCATACAGTATACAGACGCGTCAGTCCTGTTGCCTCGTGTTTGGCGCTGTGGTTTTGACGCAGCATCGCTACGAGTTTTCTCTTTCTTGCTCTTCGCTGTCTTTGTTCGGCCCGGTATGCAGTGTCAGCTCTTTATTTTCTTGATGTATAATATTACAGCTTATTTGCTTTAATTTGGGAAGCTTTCAGTATTGGAGGATCCTGTTTCTCTTAAAAGCTTGCATCCTTTCAAGCTTTTGATAGTGAGCCTTTCAAATTGCGTTGCCTGTCCAAAGGCACAGATAGCATTACTGCTAAGAGAAGATGCGGCTTTGTTGTAACCTGTTTCCTATTCCCCTGACAAATCCACTTTCTCGGTGCTGTAGAATTTATTTCCATCTGGCAAGATTTCGCTGCGAGCATCCGACGACTTTCTATTGTAAAAGTTCTGTCAGCGTGGAGGAGATGACACGTTAAAAGTCTATGATTGTAGTGCATCCCATGGAAGGCTGTATGCTGCAAAGTGAGGTGAAAGGATTTTAGAAATGTACAAGCCGCGGCCTCATGTATTCTTTATGCCGCTCTGATGGCTTTTAGCTCCTCTGCTTTTTTTTTTTACCCGCCTTTTGTTACCTCTTTGAAACGCTTTTCCTATATTTTCCTCTTTTCCGTGGCTGCTTTATCCTCTGGATATTTCCTGTCTTTTTTACTCTGTGTCATTCTACTGTACTCTGTGCCTTCTAATGTTTCATATTTATTCTCGAATTCCCTTGTTCTTTGTATTTAACTGTTGTCGGTGTTGGGTGCTGTTGTACCTCTCTGATTTACTGCTACTTAGGGTTCATCCCAGGGACAAAACTACAGCAGTAGCAGCCATAGCAGCTGCTATGGGGCCCGCAGTGTCAGGGGGCACCGGCATCCAACCTGACACACTAAAGAATGGAGGATGTGCACTGTTATATACATATGCACATTGTACAGCAAAATATGTATATAACATAAACTGTATGTGAGGTATATATACTGTAATTGTGATGTGTATACAGTGTATGGTGTCTGTATATACTGTATATGAGTATATATATTGTATGGTTGTATATGGCACTGTATGTGTGTATATATGCATGAGTGTATAAATGTGTGATTGTAACTTGCATGTGTGAGAATACAAATATGTATATTTTTTAAGTGGGAAAGGGGGCCCCATGCAGAAGCCTGCTATATGGCCCTGTACGTCACTGTCGGACAATGCACATCTGCCTCAATTCACTAAGATTGTGCGCCCGATATCCTGCATGTGTCCCTCCCCGCTCAGGTCCAACAGAGTTCACCATCTTCTTCCTGGTGTCGTTAAGTGCATTGGGGCAGATTTACTTACCCGGTCCAGTCGCGATCCAGCGGCGGGTTCTCCGACTCTGATACGGGTCCGGCCGGGATTCACTAAGGTAGTGCGCCCGATGTCCACTAGGTGTCGCTGCTGCGCTGAAGTTCACTGGAGTTCACCATCCGTTGCTGGGTGCAGGTAAGTGCGTGTTAAGACTTCTGTTAAATACCTGTTACAGTGCAAAACCCAAAAACGTCGGAAAGTCAGACGAAAATGTGCACGCGGACCCATAGTAAATAAGCCCCAATGACTTTTTGCAGTAATACTATGGCAAACATGATATTAAAAGGGATGTTCTGGTTTTGAAGGACTGGTCATCTGGTAAAGGTAACAGATTCAGATTAGTACGGTCCCACATCTGGCACTCACTGTCCCTACATCTGGCACTCCACGTCACGGGGTGTACTTACACTAGAGAGCCTCACAGTTGAGTACATAAAACCCCACCCACCTAAGCAAGATGGCGTCTTTATGCTAAATTAGACTTTCCTAGCACCCAAACCTTCACTGCCACCATCGATACTTTACTTGGCCAGATCTGTGCGGCGCTGGCTAATCTGTGTCGGCTATATGAATAAAGGAATTATTATTACTTAACAAATAGCCGCCTGTCTACATAAATCCCTCAATTTAGAAAAACAAAATACAGACAACCCAGATATTACTTAACGATAATACCAGTAGTGTTAAATTCCCAGAAAGAAAAAAAAATATTTTCTAATTCAATGTTATTAACAAAAATACTGCAGATATAATTCGGCCTCTATCAGCACTGCTATTGTGTGTTTTGGTTGGCATGGGAAACGACCATAAACTCAGTCGGGCAGGTCTTCCTGTCTGGTCAGATTCCTCTCACATGAACACTACAAGATAGGTTCTGCTGGTTTGTTCTTAAGTTGAATTTGTACGTAAGTCGGGACTATTTTATCATTGTAACCCCAGTCAGAATTTTTTAGCTCTCTGTGACAATTGGATTTTAAAAATGTTGGGTTGTCATAAGAACCAGGATTTACACTAAAGCTTCATTGCAGACACCTGTGATAACTGTTACAGCTGATCATTGTAGCCTAAGGATAAAGTACAGTAATTTACCAACATCCAGAGGTCTGTTTGTAACTAGGGGTCGTCTGTACTGCGGAAACAGGGGAAGAGGAGGCAGAGATCACAAGAGTCAAAGGCACTTCCTGTCTAGCAACGTGAAGAGGAGACCTTCTCTATATACATGGCATAGCAGTGCTGATTGATTGAGTAGGTGAGGCAGCAGAGTTGAGTTTGTTATTAGCGATCTTACATCCATCTCTTGACTCAAAGGGACTCAAAGTGAGTGCTTTATTTCAGCCAAATGCAACGTTTTGATCGCATTGCGATTTTTGTCTAGCTTTGATGCTTGACCAAACTTAGGGGTGTTACACCTAAAATTGGGGTTGTTATGTTGTTTTTTTGGTTAATTGAGCAATCATGAAACCACTATTGTCTGTTTCTTAAAGAATGATTAAAAAATATTATGGATTATTACATTTATTGATGATGAAACCTACATGGAGATTTGGGGGCCCCCAAGATCACCACCTCTGGTGGGGCCTTCATACCCTAATCCGACATTGGGTAGGAATGCCAATAAAATGACTGTCAATCCCATGTCCCACTGTGGTCTGTTGCCTCTTTATAAGCCCAAAGTTATGTCGGACAACACAAGTCGAAAGAAATAAGAAAATGCAAAAGTAATAAAACCTTATTATTAGGTACCCTAATGTTCTATTTTGGCATTTATGGTACCTTGGGATTAGCTTGTGACGGTACAATATGTGCATGTGTGAAATAATCAAGGGTTATGTTTAGATAAGAAAAACGGAAAACATCAGTCAGAGATGCAATAACGTGCTGAAAATATATCGCACTTTAAGTAACTGGAGGCCGTGTGGTATTTAATTAACACTTCTCCCGTATAAATTATAGGTTTTTATTAGGAAGGTGATACCTTTCCACGGGAAAAGCTGTGCACACAGTCAGTTTCTCTTTGTGTGGCAATTATAGGTGAGTTACCAGGAATTACTGTTTAAGAGCTCGATACTGTGAGACTGTGAAGTATTTATATGCAGAATACCTGCTCACCTTCCCTTTCTGGGACAGGAAGTATCTGGTCTGTACTTGTCATTGTTCACCATTTCAAGGGAACCTATTGCCACCTTTTGAGCTATTTAAATTATTGAGAGGTTCCCATTTTTCTTTAGAAACTAATGCCCACCATTTTTACCTAAAAATCAGTTACTTCTATAAGCATTAAATTACTTTTTTATTTTACCTGGCAGCATGGCAGAATGAGGAGTCAGAGGGAGCGGTTCTTTTTCATCACAGTCAAATAGCCCCTCCCATCCACACTCCTAGCTACTGCTACAAGCTACTCCTCCGCCCCTCTGACAGGTCTCCTTCTGAATTCTCACAGCCTGTGCAGACAGCAGTCAGCATTTTTCATGCAACACATTTCTGGCGGACTTTCCATGTTAAATGTTGCGCAAGGTCCGACTAAGCACCGGAACACCCACTTCTGTGCCTAGATTTGTGTCACATAGTGCCTAGTGCAAAAACGGTTGCGTGTGACACAAATGTGGTGCGGACACTTCTTAAATAGCTGTGCAAGAAGTTTGCACCTAAAAGAACACGCAAAGTCTGACATAAAACTGGCACACGGCCCTTTATAAATGTGACCCAGTGGGGCACATTTACTTACCCGGCCCATTCGCGATCCAGCGGCGCGTTCTCTGCACAGGATTCGGGGCCGGCTGGGATTTAAGATGGTAGTTCCTCCGCCGTCCACCAGGTGGCGCTGCAGCGCCGAAAATAATCTTAACGCCCCGGAATGCACCATCCCATAGAAGGTGAAGGTGAGCGCTCCCCAAGCGACACATTTTCGGTTTTTAAATGCGGCGGTTTTTCCGAATACGTCGGGTTTTCGTTCGGCCACGCCCCCCCGATTTCTGTCGCGCGCATGCCGGCCCCGATGCGCCACAATCCGATCGCGTGCGCCAAAAACCCGGGGCAATTCATGTACAAGCGGCGCAAATCGGAAATATAATGAATAAATTTACAACTGGGAGTAATTACTAATGGGTGTGTCTTTAAACGTTCTCCAATCAGTGATTATCATTTTGGGAAATAGCACTTTAATAATAGTAATGGTAACACACATTTTTATGCATTATTAACCAAACACACCCTGAGACTGCTGTAGCTACACTGATGCAGAAACATATCTTGCTTACCCTAAATATGCATTGCTTCAGCCTTGTCCTACCCAGCATAAAGCAGAGAATACGTCATAACTGTGTTGTCCCTGACAGGCAGAAGTAATCAATCGCTGGACCATTCATCGGCTGCTGTGTGTGAATCATCCAGCTCAGGCTGATTAGTCCTGTCTGGACAGTTCAGGCAGCTCCCGTGTATGTGTTTATGTATGGCAGCCAGGGCAACCAGCTTTCTCAAGGTCCTGAATTTTCTAATTGTTTTTAGAGCAAAACCACTCAGTTCAGGGATTAAACAAGATATGTTTCTGCATCAGTTTCGCTGCAGCATTCACAAGGTATGTTTGGTTCACAATGCATTTAAACAAATGGTAGATTTCCTTTAACTTATACATTGTTGGAGTAAGTCTCCATTAACAAAAACGTACCATTTGATTGCCATCCATTGCTTCAACAGCTAGGACACGGTCCCTTCTACTTCAAGGGCTCACACTTAGTCCTAGGATCTACAGCCCCATGTGTGAGTCAACTGTCCGGGCCTCAAAATATAGGGCAGGTCCTATTCTTCTAGTGTCATCAGCATGTGAATGGAAGTCACCGACCGTAGACACATGCGGAAACAGCTTTTTTTCTCAGATTGTTAGGTCTCTTTTAGGAGTCAGAAATAGAATATAGACAGTTAGATTTGTCGTAGAATATGATATGTGAATAGGTGGTATCAGTAGATAATCGTCCAATGTACAGTGTGATATATAAATGACTGAGGACACCACATCCAGCGTAGTCTGGGGCTGTTTATCATTCATAGCGATTCTCATTTATTCACATGAATCTGACAGCAGGTTTTCTCGTCTCTCTAAAAATATCCAAACATTCGTCCATCTTTGCCGAGTATTTGCAAAAAAATTTTATTCAATGAAAATCTATAAGGAAAAGGTTCCGACTACACAATGTTCTGGTAATTGCACGACTCATGTTTAGATTTTTGGTTATCCCTTTATACATTTATTACTGGAGCCTTACTGATCTCGATTTTCATGTTAAAGGGGTTTTCCTATCCTTAAAAGTGTTTTCCAACAAATTCAAGTTAGGCCCTATCCACAGGATGGGGCCTAACTTGCTGATCGGTGAGGGTCTCAGTGATGAGACCACCACAGATCATGAAAACGAGGGGTAGCTCAGTCAGACCCCTCGTCGCTTCCGGAAATGAATGGAGCAGACAACAGCCACTGCTGAAAAAATCTCACGATATTGTGAGGAAATTGAGACAACCAGCATTCCTCCATACAGTCTAAGGCTTCTTTCACACAAACAGTGTCGGACTGGCCCACCAGAGGACCCTCCGGTGGGCCCTGGTTCAACACTACTGAATATTGAACCCCAGAGGTCCAACAGAAAGGAACCCAATTTGGAAGCAGCTAGAATCTATTTCCTGGTGGATAATGAAGAGTGGGCCCCAGATTAATTTTCTCTGGTGGGCCTAAGACAACCCAGTCCGAAACTGCACACAAACATCGGCTACACCCAGCCTGGAGAGCGATGGTCACCCCTTCCCTCTCCATGGGGAGACATGGTGTCCGGCCATACGTACGTGAATAGACAGAGCATTCGGTTTTTCCTGGCGATGATTTGGCACGGTAACACGCATTGTGCGCATCGTACCATATGTGGCTGGATATCCATCCCTGAATAACCTTTTGGTCTAAGGCACAGAGAAATCATGATCCGCTCCTCCTACCTCCCTCTCACAGCAAACACCTGGGGAAAAAAACGCTTTTCTTTCATGTCTAGATTCTGATCTAGCTCTTCTCTCCCTGGGCCAGGGAGTATACCTCATACTCCAGTTATTCTCTAGGTTTTGAATGGCCTTGTTTATACTCCCTACCAATGATCAATTTATATAGTTCTTGGTTATTATGGCTTTCTTGATTTTTATCAAGCACAAAAACAATACTGAAGTCATGAAGAAATGAGCAAGAAGGTCCAAATTCTCTTCCATTTATATCTTCAACATAGAATACCCACTTTACAAACCCTGGGGGAGATTTATGTGGACTGGTGCTCCCTACAACAATCTTTATCCCCCCTACAATGGAGTGAAATGCAGTCTACCCAAGAGTTACGTTTCCAGTATGTTGTACAAAAATACGCTGGGATTCCCAACATACCATTATAGTTTCTATCCATTATACCATTTCCAAGATATTCCTCTTTAAAGGGGTTGGCCACTTTTCCTCGTGTTTTTTGTAATGTGTGTGTTGGTGGGGTTGGGGGGTTGCAGGATATTAGGTAATTTACCAAAATACTTCTATTAATAGTTCTGCTCCACTTCACTGTAAAGTGAAGGCTTATCTCTTTTACCTCATCAGCCGGAGATTCCTGTCCATAACATAGCCACATAAAGAGCCTTTCTATCTGTCCCCGAACAATCGCCCTGGAATCATGCAGGAACTTAATTCATGAAGACCATAAGAGATCACATGACCCTCCATCTGCAGCCATTTTATGGTTCACTTGAGGCTCCACTTTACATATCAAGAAAGCAGAGAAGAACTATTAATAGATGTATATTGGTAAATTACCTAATATTCTGCCCCCCACACCTGTCTGCACCTGGGATGTGTCTTCAGTACCCAGAGCACTGATATTCCTAAATCACTTCTCTATTCCAATTTCGCCCCACGCTTCTCATTAAGCAAATCTCTGGCTCATCTGATGGTGTAGGCAGGGCCCGTGCCCGCACTGGGCAAGTGCCGGGGCCCAGAGCTGCTGGGGGGGGGGGGGGCCACCTACGGCTGTATATAAGGAATCCATACGGTGTGATGAGGATTTTATATAAAATACCCACGAGGGGGTCTGTATATAAAATAACCATGAGGGGGCTGTTTGGTATGATAAACTAGGGAATATTTCAGGAAACTGGAGACAGTTTTAGTTACTGAATTTTTAATGCCCCCATGCGCGTTCACTGCACAGAGGCCTACTAAGGCTCAACCTTGGGGCCTACTGAAACCTGGAGCCGACCCTGGGTGTAGGTAGTGGTCCAGGCAGAAATAGCAGGGATCCAGGTGATGAGGACACAGTCTGGGTGCACCAACTGCTCCATTAGGATACAATTCGAAATGGGAATTTCTCCAAAATGGCATAATGAGCACAAATGAATTAAGTGCATCTCAAACTCTGGAATAGGTGGTGGTGTAAGTTTAAGTTCCGACAAACCCACTTTTTAGAAAATAAATGCTACTGAAATTTTAGTTTCCAGTACGACAATCGTAGGCCTCATGCAGACAGCTGTGTGCTGAAATGCTCTGCAAACTGGGGAAAGTTTGTGTCCCGTTTTGGCCAGGTTGAGTTGGGAGGGCTAGGAATAGGACCTAATCTATTGCGTTGTGGCAAGGCTGACCATATCCTACACCAGTGATGGCAAACCTTTTAGACACCAAGTGCCAAACTACAACCAAAACCCATGTATTTTTTGCAAAGTGCCAATGCGACAATTTAAGCAGTAACTTATTACTCCCTGCTCTGTCACAGGTTTAAATTGTATAGGCACCTGAGGACACCAATACAGTATCATTGTAGTTTCCTTCTAGGGTCCAGGGCTGCCTGGGACTGCAAGATGCCTTGAGTCCTGTCTGGCGAACTCCATTCTGGAGTGATGGCGCAGGTGCCCATAAAGAGGGCTCTGAGTGCCACCTTCGGCATCCGTGCCATAGGTTCGCCACCACTGTCCTACACCATAGGCCTCTATGGGGGCCGTGATCTGGCAGCAGTTTTCACAGTTGTGTGCATATGGCCTACATTACCTATCAGTATGTCTTTTGAGTATAAGAGGAATCTCACGCCTCCACAGGGAGAAGATGCACATTTCCTTGCTCAGCGATACCCAGGACCCTGGTGCTGCAGGGCAACAATCCTAAACCACTGAGCCACCATCCTGCCCATACGTGTATTTAATGTGCAAGATTGCTAGAGAATTTTAATGTGCCCTGTGAGTGAGTTAGTGAGTTTTCTTCTGTTATTACACCAGTGAATATAATGGGTAACATGCAGCATCTGCCTTGTGATGAGGATAATTCTGTCTTTTATTATCTTTTCTGCTTTCTTCTTTGATGTTACACAATGTACAATATTCATTCCAGTGCACAGTGAGTTGTTTCTTGCCCTGGGATATGACACAGTTTTGCTGTTCTCTCTTCATGGGATACAGTCAGCAGCTTTGTGTTGTATCCTAGGGCAAGATAAACACTCGATTCTGATAAGAGGATGTGTCCCAGGATGAGGCTCGATGGAAAGTTAAAAATATGTTTGTTAAAAAATGACAGGACACTTTCCCACTGCCATTGAAGAGGTTGTTAAACCTTGTATAAAACTGTCTGCTTTTTCCAAGAAACAGCGCCACTCTTGTTTGGTGGTTGTCACTGGTATTACACCTCTGCCGCTTCTGAGCTACATGGACAATATAAGACGCAGTCTATGGACAGGAACATCAAAACGTTCTAAAGCTCTAATAATAACCTCCAAGAAACTCTGGATGTGAATAGATAGCGAACAGTAATATACTCACCTATAGAGCCCCCACTAGTCCCATGGTATCAGTTCCAGCGTCTCTCGCAGAGTCTTGTTGTTGCTGCTATCATGGGAACAATGGCAGGGATCAGTGTGAATCCTTCTCACCAGTATTTCTCTATAATAGGATATTGATGTTATTGATGTATCAATGTTGGTTTGAAATCTTACCTTGTCTCGCAGAGATGAATGGAGGAGAACTGTGCTCCCAACAATAGACAGTTCTAGTTATTCTTTTTGACATGTGACAAAATATGAAGTTGCTTATTATTATTAGGGTAACAACTGATAGTAGATTCCTCATGGTAGGTTTCCTTTAAGCCTTCTTTTATACATAAGGAAACCTGCCATGCTGAACTGCAGGCATTTGGTTACAGAGCAGGAGCTGATCAGGTTGTAGATAGTGTCCTATCTGCAAGCAGCATCTTATAGAGCAGGAGGAGCTGATCAGGTTGTAGATAGTGTCCTATCTGCAGGCCGCATGTTATAGAGCAGTAGGAGCTGAGCAGATTGTACATATTGTCATATCTGCAGTCAGCATGTTATAGAGCAGGAGGAGCTGATCAGAATGTACAGTGTCCTATCTGCAGGCGGCATGTCATGGAGCAGGAGGCGCTGAGAAGATTATACATGGTGTCCTATCTGCAGGTGGCATGTCATGGAGCAGGAGGAGCAGAGCAGATTGTACATAGGATCCTATCTGCAGTAAGAATGTTATAGAACAGGAGGAGCTGAGCAGATTGTACATAGTGTCCTATCTGCAGACAGAATGTTACAGAGCAGGAGGAGCTGAGCAGATTGTACATAGTGTCCTATCTGCAGGCAGTATGTTACAAAGCAGTAGGATCTGAGCAGATTGTACATAGTGGGGCTTAGTGGGGACAAGCATTTAGAAGGGGATTGTGGCCGTTCCGACAGATTCGGACTGAGCGCGGGATTTAACATTAACATTGTGTCGCAAGACAATGCACTTACATACACTGGGAAGAAGAAGGTGAACTCCGGCGGACCTGAGTGGGGAAGCGACACATGCAGGATATCGGGCGCGCGATCTTAGTAAATCGCGTTGGAGTCCAGGATCATTGGACAATGCACAGCGGGGAGCGCGACAGGACGGGGTAAGTTAATGTGCCCCAGTGTCCTATCTGCAGGGAGCCTGTTATAGAGCAGGAGCAGGTCAGTAAATGGAGATATTCATGATAAGGACATACACTCACCGGCCACTTTATTAGGTACACCTGTCCAACTGCTCATTAACACTTAATTTCTAATCAGCCAATCACATGGCACATTTAGGCATGTAGACATGGTCAAGACAATCTCCTGCAGTTCAAACCGAGCATCAGTATGGGGAAGAAAGGTGATTTGGTGCCTTTGAACGTGGCATGGTTGTTGGTGCCAGAAGGGCTGGTCTGAGTATTTCAGAAACTGCTGATCTACTGGGATTTTCACGCACAACCATCTCTAGGGTTTAAAGAGAATGGTCCGAAAGAGAAAAATCATCCAGTGAGCGGCAGTTCTGTGGGCGGAAATGCCTTGTTGATGCCAGAGGTCAGAGGAGAATGGGCAGACTGGTTCGAGCTGATAGAAAGGCAACAGTGACTCAAATCGCCACCCGTTACAACCAAGGTAGGCAGAAGAGCATCTCTGAACGCACAGTACGTCGAACTTTGAGGCACATGGGCTACAGCAGCAGAAGACCACACCGGGTGCCACTCCTTTCAGCTAAGAACAGGAAACTGAGGCTACAATTTGCACAAGCTCATCGAAATTGGACAGTAGAAGATTGGAAAAACGTTGCCTGGTCTGATGAGTCTCGATTTCTGCTGCGACATTCGGATGGTAGGGTCAGAATTTGGCGTCAACAACATGAAAGCATGGATCCATCCTGCCTTGTATCAACGGTTCAGGCTGGTGGTGGTGGTGTCATGGTGTGGGGAATATTTTCTTGGCACTCTTTGGGCCCCTTGGTACCAATTGAGCATCGTTGCAACGCCACAGCCTACCTGAGTATTGTTGCTGACCATGTCCATCCCTTTATGACCACAATGTACCCAACATCTGATGGCTACTTTCAGCAGGATAATGCGCCATGTCATAAAGCTGGAATCATCTCAGACTGGTTTCTTGAACATGACAATGAGTTCACTGTACTCAAATGGCCTCCACAGTCACCAGATCTCAATCCAATAGAGCATCTTTGGGATGTGGTGGAACGGGAGATTCGCATCATGGATGTGCAGCCGACAAATCTGCGGCAACTGTGTGATGCCATCATGTCAATATGGACCAAAATCTCTGAGGAATGCTTCCAGCACCTTGTTGAATCTATGCCACGCAGTTTGCTCTAATCTTAGTAAATGTGCCCCATTGTGTACAATATTCGGCACCAATATATAAAAAGGAAGTTGAACTGGAATAGGTGCAATTGAAGGAAACCAAGCCAATTAACCCCTTAATAAGGGTTTTATTAGCTAATTTCTCGCTTCATAATCCATAAATTCATTTTTCCGTGTACAGAGCTGTGTTAGGGCTTATTTTCAGTGTAATAAATGTTACTTCTCCATGGCGTTATTTATTATTCCATGCCGTGTACTGGGAAGCTGGAAAAAAAATTTTTATTTATTATTCCATGCCGTGTACTGGGAAGCTGGAAAAAAAATTTCAAATGTGTTGACATTGGTTAAAAACGCATTTGTCCACCCCTGCCCTACAAATCACTGCACATGCGCTGCGTCCATCTCATGCCATTTGTCAATGTTAAGGGGCAGCAGTGCGATGCGTCCATCTCATGCCATTTGTCAATGTTAAGGGGCAGCAGTGCGATTTCTTTCCCAGTTCTTATCGCCGGCTGATACGGGTGATACTGTTTTATTTAATACTTTCATCTCTGTGTTTTTTTAAATTATTTTTTTACTCCTTAATGCGTAACCAAATGAACGTCAGAATATTCATTAGTCCTTTGATCTCTTTTCGGTGCAGAGAATATTCTTTGCGGTGACTCGGGAGACGGCTTTAAGCCCCCAGTTAACAATAAAACATTGAGATTTATGCAAAGCTACATTAAAAAAAAACTTTTTCTCCATGCGTTAGTTATTATTCCATGCCGTGTACTGAATCTGTAAAAAATTTGCAAATGGTTAACATTGGTTAAAACCTCATTTGTCCACCCCTGCCCTACAAATCACTGCACAGTGC
>CM033641.1:294787332-294814427 GCA_019512145.1 Engystomops pustulosus | reverse complement strand
GCTGCGTCCATCTCATGCCATTTGTCAATGTTAAGGGGCAGCAGTGCAATTTCTTTCCCAGTTCTTATTGACGGCCGATACGGGTGATACTGTTTTATTTAATACTTTCATCTCTGTGGTTTTTTTAAATTATTTTTTTACTCCTTAATGCGTAACCAAATGAACGCCAGAATATTCATTAGTCCTTTGATCTCTTTTCGGTGCAGAGAATATTCTTTGCGGTGACTCGGGAGACGCCTTTAAGCCCCCAGTTAACAATAAAACATTGAGATTTATGCAAAGCTACATTAAAAAAAAATAAATAAATAAAAAATAATATTGCTGACTTTCTATAATTGAGATGACTTGGTCGTTTTCAGAAAAGCTTTCATAGCGGAGAGAAAATGATAAGACACTCAGTGTGAGCCCGGCAGAGCAATGGACTACAACGTCTCAATTAACCGCTTGCATCTAACAATAGAAATACAGAAATGGAGAAGAGCTAATGGTTTACATTCTTTTCAATAAATATCACCATAATACCCTCCGCGTGCGCTCTCATCACTGCTACAAATCTACCTGAAACAGAATCCATAGGGCCCCTACCTATAGCATGTCACCTGGGCGAATTCCTCATTATCATGAAATGTGACTTTTTGCTGCTATTGCTGCATATCTGAGGCTGCAGTTTTTAATTTGCAATTCTGTAAAGCTCAAAACCAACTAGAAATCCTATTTCGCTGAAATTTCAATGAATATACCCCCTTCATCCTCATAACTGTAAGTTCTTGTGTCATCCCCCTTCGTCCTCATAGACCTGTAAGTTCTTTGTTCACCCCTTCACCTCATAGACTGTAGTCTTATGTCACCCCCTCATCCTCCAGACTGTAAGTTCTTGTGTCGACCGCACCCCTTCAAATAAATCCTCTAGACGTAAAGTTCTCATGTCATCTCCCTCATCCGCTAGCTTTAGAGCTCTTGTGTCACCACCCCTCATCCTCTTAGACTGTATCTCTTGTTTCACCACCCCCCCTCATCCTCAAACTTAAGTTCTTGTGTCACCCCTCACCCCCCTCCTCCTCATAGCTTTAAGCTCTTGTGTCACTCACCATCATCCTCATAGACTGTAAGTTTCTTGTGTCACCCTCTTCCTCCTCACTGACTGTGTTTCTTGTGTCACTCCCTCCTCCTCATAGCCTTTAAGCTCTTGTTTCACCCCTCATCCTCATAGACTGTAGTTCTTGTGTCACCCCTCATCCTCAATGGACGTACGATCTTGTGTGTCCAACCCCTTCATCCTCATCTACGGTAGTTCGTGTGTCACACCCCCTCTCCTCAAGAATGTAATGTCTTGTGGTCACCCCTCTCATCCTCATAGACTTTAAGGTCTTTTGTCACCCCTCTCCTCATAGACTGTAAGCCTGTGTCGACCCCCTCATCCTCGTACTGGTAAGCTCGGTGTTCCCCCCCTCATCCTCTTAGACTGTAAGCTCTTGTGTCACCCCCTCATCCTCTATACTGTAAGCTCTTGTGTCATCCCCCATCCTCATAGACTGTCAAGCTCCTTTGTTGTCACCCCCCTCCTCTCATAGACTGTAAGCTCTTGTGTCCCCCCTCATCCTCATAGACTGTACTCTTGTGTCGACCCCCACCCCCTCATCCTCAATACTGGTAAAGCTCTTGTGTCTCCCCTCAGCCTCAATATACTGTAAGCTCTTGTGTCACCCCCTCAGCCTCATGAGACGTAAGCTCTGTGTCACCCACACCCCTCATCCTCATAGACTAAGCTCTTGTTCACAAAAACCCTCAATCCTCTAACGTAAAGCTCTGTTCACCCGCCACCGGTCCCAACCCCCCCGGGATCCTCATAGACTGTACGCTCTTTTCACCAACCCCCTATCCTCATGACTGTAAATCTTGTGTCACCTCACCCCTCGCCGCCCCCTCATCCTCATAGACTGTAAAACTCTTGTGTCACCCCTCATCCTCATATACTGTACTCTCTGTTTCATCCCCTCATCCTCATAGACATTGTTGCGGAGAGGGGGAAAATGAGGTGGTGTCCGGTGTGAGGATAGGTGGAACATGGGGGTCATGTGAGGAGTCAGAGGACCGGGTGGTCTGTCTGAGCAGAGGGTAACCGTAAATATTGCCACTGGGGGCGTCGGTGGTTGTGAGGTGGGTCACAGGGGTGTCCGGTGGTACACGGGTAGGGTCAGTGGGTGGAAGTACACAGGGGTGTTGGTGGTACCCAGGGGGGTGTCGTTGGTGAGGCTACGGGGGGGTGAGGGGGGGGGGGTCGAAGTACACAGGGGTTTGGGTAAGGTACAACAGGTGGGTTCAGTAACAGGGGGTGTCCGGTGGAGAGGGTACACGATGGTCTGTGGAGAGATACAAACTGATTTGGTTAGCTCATTAGCTTGGTTTAGGGTTATAACAGGCATCCCCCCGGGTTACATACAAGATGGGACTGTAGGTTGTTCTTATTTAATTTGTATGCAAGTCGAACTGTATAATTATCATTGTATCCAGCCAGCCCTTGTTTGGTCCTCTTGACAATTGAATTTTAAAAATATTGGGTTGTCATAAGAATCGAGATTATCACTAAAAGCGTCATTACAGACACCTGTGATAACTGTCACAGTTGTTTATTGGAGCCTAGGCTAAAGTGCAATAAATTTACCAATATCCATGGTCCGGTTTTGTAACTAGGGGTCGTATTTACGTCGATTGTTTTCTTAAGTAGGGGAACGTCGGTATAGTTTTTGATTTGGTTACGGTTTATTTTGAAGAGTTGATATATATGTGTGTGAACTCCGTGCATTTTCTGCAAAAATGTTTTTGTCCCCTTTTGATTTAAGGGTGCCTTTGCTGCATCTTTTTGTGAATACACAACAGTGGGGTATGTATGGACTTATCACATCTTACTCTCTTTAGAAAATATATTTTCTTTGTAGAACTAGTATGGATTTTGTACATAGTTAGTGGAACTTTAGAATTTTCGTGTATTTTTGCATTTTATTTTATCGCTGTTTGATGCTAAGTTGCAATGACTGTTGTGTGTGAATGACTTAAAAATTTTTTTTGTTATATGGTAGGCCGGTGATTTCTGGAAAAAAATAGATTTTTGACAGAATGGGAGCTTTTACTTTGAGTGTTATATATTTTTTAAACATGATATGGATTGCTACCAAATATTGCATGGTTTATACTTTAGTATTTTTGGGAGTGAATTTTTTGTTATTGTGCATTGTGGTAGTACGTACAAATCTACGCACCTTTGTGTTATTATTTTTAAATTCCATTCTGTGCATAAACCTCCGCTTTGATGTTCGTTTTATGAAAATAATATGTTTAATTGCCATTTGCAATGCATTTCCTGTTTTAATAATTTAGGTTTGTCAACATTTTGCATGATGGTGGACAGGTTGTCAACTTTAATCAAATCAATGCAATAGCAAGTTTTCTGCCGCAAACAATATTATTTGTATGAATCGAGTATAAGCTTACCGAGGATAAGCCGGACCCCCAATTTTATAACCAACAAAACTGGAATACTTATTGACTCGAGTAAAAGCCGAGGGTGGGAAATCATTGGGACAACAGCCACCCATTAGAGAGCCTTCCAGCCCCTTTATTATTTAGCTCCAGCCCCTTAGTATTACCCCAGTCCACCATCCCCCTGTAGTATATAGCCTGCCGCCCTGTATATTAGCCTGCCAGCCCCTGTATTAATACCCGCCAGCCCCCTGTATTATATAGCCTGCCAGCCCCTTGTAGTATTTAGCCTGCCAGCCCCTGTAGTATATACCCAGCCAGCCCCCTGTAATATATAGCCAGCCCCTTTAGTATATAGCCTGCCAGCTACTGTTGTATTAGCCTGCCCACCTCCTCTAGTGAACCTGCCAGCCCCCTCTGTATATTAACCTGCAAGACCCTCTAGTATACAGCCTGCCAGCCTCCTCTAGTGTATAGCCTGCAAGCCCCCCTGTAGTATATAGCCTGCAAGACCCTCTACTATATAGCCTGCAAGCCCCTGTCCCCCCCATATACAGCCTGCAGCCCCTTCCCCCAGTATATAGCCTGCAGCCCCTGCTCCCAATGTGATGGCTGTAGGAAAAAACAAAAATGTAATCCAACCGTCCTACACCCACCCCCCCCCCCTACAGGTCCTCTTCTAAACATCATAGCTCCGGCATCAGCTCTGTGTCCCTGTGCGGACACATTTGAATGTCAGCGTGCGTCTGACGTCACAATGCCTGGGACAAACCGCACCGGAACACAGAGCAGATGTCGGAAGGTATATATACTTTTTGTTTTTTTTCTTGACTCGAGTATAAGTGAGGTAGGGTTTTTCAGCACATTTTTGCTGAAAAACTCGGCTTATACGGAATTTACGGTTTTAGTGGTGTCTTTATCTTTAGTTTGTTTTATTGCTCTATTTTTCAGGTTGTGACTGTCTTAACATTTCGAGCTGAAAGGCAATTTGTTTGGTTATTTCACTTTTAGTGATATTCTGATGAGTTATTCATGTGAACATATGACTATGAGGTATCTGTGAAATCTACACATGTTCTTCAATTACATTTAGGAGATATAAAGCTAAATATTTTCTGTTTGAAGCACATTTCTTTTCCTCCAAAGTCATTTTATGCAGTTTATATCAAATTTTTACTCTTTGATCATAATTGCATGAAGGCCCTATGTCTAATAAACCGTTAATGCATTTTTTTAAAACTGAGCAAGTGTCTGCTTTCAAAACTATATGTTTTTTTGGGGATTTATATAATTCTAGCATTTCTTCCTACATAGTTTCATTATTTGATAAAGTGGTTCTGGTTTGTGAAGTTTTAAAAAATCTGTGAAATCACTGTCATCCTTCTAGAAGAAGATATATCTTCAATAAACATTCTTGCAGTGCCTTAAAATCAAGTATTTTTTTAGACAGAACAAAATGATATTGTAAGCTCTACTACGGACTTTGATGGCGCGATATAATTATTATTTTATGCTAACCAATACAACTGAAACGCATGGCAACAAAAAAAAAGTCTATAAAAAATGAATATTGTAGAATATGAAAACTCTAGAAAGTAAGGACTTGCCACCCTAGTGGACATAGTGGTAACTTGCAGTACCTGCACATGACCATAGAGCACAGGTACTTGTAAACTTGATCTACAGCTGGATTTTTATAGGTCATACATACAATCCTCTATAACATGAAAATAAATAAACCACAATCAGTTGGTCCAATGCCTTTATTTATTATCTTACCATAAAAATGCACTATGTAAACCATACCTTAACTCACCAGGTTCATAAATAGGCTCAAACCTAATCAATCCCATTAAATTACTTTAAATGAAAAGCAATTTTATCCGGTTCACAAAAACGCCATTACCCATATACAACACAGCAATAAAATATGGAGGGAGGAAACGCATGGTCAGAATGGTCCACATTTCTCATAGAACAATGGACCTGCACTATTTATCAGACCCTGGAGGTGTGACCATTTTGGAGGTAGCCAATGACTCACTGTCTCCTTGATCACATTCCCAGTGACAGATACTATTGGCTGCGGCTATCACAATAAAACACTGTTGCCACCCTGACAAATCATAACCATTGTGACAAAGTTTTCTGTAGTGGAAAAAATTTTCCCGCCTAATCTTGTCTAGGTAATTTAAGGGATGTTCTATAATCCCATTAGGATCCCTCCTAAGATCACACTTTCAGATCCTGTTTACTTTGGGAAGAGTTTTGGATGCCAAATAGATCTTCAATAGTTTTCTGTTAGAAATCTTGCAGTATGATGTGGAATATCCTCTTATAAGTAGACATTAACACAGGACCGAAATGTTGCAGATTTTCTGCATGGGAAGTGTAGTGCATACTTTATAGCATTTTTGGTTGTGGGTTTGTCAAATTTTCATTGCAAAGTGTGAAAGATATCTGAAATATATCATATTATCTAAAGGTTTTTAGGGAGCAGTTCTGCGTATCAATCTTGGTTACAATCCTAAGAACCTCACTCTTTCACTGCGCTTCCCCCCATAATTTTAGGGCGCATACATGGATGCCTCTAGGGCTGCTGCATGCAGGCTTTATACCCTAAATAGTCGCTTGCTGACCTGATTGGGCAACTCCTCTTAAAGGCATGGGAATTTGTTAATTTGGGTGGCTAGGTCCGTTCTACTGCATATTTTAGTAGTTTTGCACTGTGTATTTTACATGGTTTGCTTTTTGGTGCAACCGTCAGAAAGAAAAACTTGGTGTCGGAAATTACACTTAAATTCAGATGGGTTAAGTTGAAGACTTGCTTTTGGGTGGTGTAAAAGTGCGCCAAAAAAACTAAACGTGTTGAAAAAAAAGCTGCGCCAAATTGATGGAAGGCGTGACGATAAGGAAATGAAGGTTTTCTTGAGGCCCGACACTCTGTCGGGACTGGCCCAAATAAAACCCTGGGATTCTCTGTTTGAGAATCATATAATTTTTTTCTGCTGGATCATATAACATGTGACAAAAAGAGCATCAAAGTTGGAGGTGTATGAAGTTACTTAGAAGCCATTCATCTCTTCTAACCTACACAAAGTGTACCCAACCTTGTACATCCCCCGATGGAATACTTTCCATGCAAAATTTTACCAACGCAGCTTGAAAGGGCTTATACAGGCGTCCTTACTTAAGAACACCTGACTTCACGGACGACCCCATTACAAACTGACCTCTGGATGTTTGGTAATTTACTGTACTTTATCCTTATCTTACAAATAAACAGCTATAACAGTTATCACAGTGTCTGTAATTAGCTTTATGTTTAATCCTGGTTCTTATGAAAATCCAACATTTTAAAAATCCCATTGTTACATAGACCAGATGTTTTGGCTGGAGTTGTTTTACAATGATATATACCGTTCCGACTTACATACATTCACTTAAGTACAAACCTACAGAAGCTATCTGTATGTACTGGACTGCCTTACAGCCACAAGTATAAATTATCATTGCCCCACGCAGAGCTGACTGAAATTTCAGTTGTCACACCCACAATCATTTTTGGGGGGTTTTGCTTAATGTCCATGTATGACTTAAACTATAAAAGAACGAGGTGTTTCCCCATTAAACCTAAAAAACTGTCCTTGCCCCTAAGTGGGTGTGTAATGTCCTTTCTAGAATTCACGAGGACTCCTCATGTGCAACCTTGCTCATTCTATAGAATAGTAAGGAAATGTTATCATACGAGCCGTAGCTTTTGTACTGTAACTAAAGTGGTATTTCACTTTTCACAACTTTGCTAGAAATTTGTATCAAAACGTGAGGCTCTGGTCATTTTAGTGCTGTATTTTAAAGAAAACTACCACTCCCAAAATGTAAAAAAAAAAAAACCTACACATATCCCCTGTGTGTCCTTACCCGATTCCGGCACTTGTGTTCTCTAATCTTGACATGCGGGCATCACCTGGAAAAGACTTATCAAAAAAGCAGGTGCTAATTATTCACAGCCCCCTTTTTGTCTCACCACCCTTTCCCAGCGTGAATATTAGCAGCCCGCACGTCGGACATCTTGTCCCACCGGACTCTGGCCTGCTTTTTATAACTTTTTTCAGGTACTTGCATGTCAAGAGTAGATAGGATAATCACTGGATCGGATAAGGAGGTGACTGTGGAGTATGTGTAGGTTTTCTATACTTTTTGGGAGTGGTAGAATGTTACTTAACCCATTAAGAACGCAGGGTTTTTTTGCTCATTTCTCGCTCTTCACTCAAAATCCATAACTTTCGTTTTTTTTTTTTCTCCTGTACATAGCGTGAGAAGGCTTATTTATTTTTGCGAACAGAGTTTATTGGGTTATTTATTTAAAAATTCAAATGGAAAATGGAAAAACAACATTTCTCTTATCCTTGTGGGCTAAATTTTTAGAACTTTACTGTGCGCTCCAAATACACCTCTTCTTTATTCTTTTGTTGGTACAGCAAAGTGAGACTAATTAGAAAGGTTGATTTGTTTTAATACATGTTCAAAGAGTAAATAAATGTGTATTCGGTTTGTACGGAGCTCTGCGCGGGGTGTCATTTTTTTTTTGTTAAATGAGCTGACGTTTTCATTGCGACCATTATGATGACGGCAATACCCGTTTCTATAGTTTGATAGATCAGGCATTTTTAAACGCGGCAATCCGCATTTCTTTTTTGCACCTTTTTTTTCACAATTTTTTTAGACCCTCTAAGGTACCTTAACCGTAGAAATGGTCTGACTTCGTTTACTGTATTGTAGTATATGGGATTTTTACACACAGTATTTGTTACAATAGCACTGGCTCTTGTAACGAATCTGCAATGCCATATGCAGCCTCGGTCCGCGAAGACCCATATGCTGCATGACACATATCAACGTGACATTCCGGATCGACAAATCAGAGCCATGATGGTGGAGCCCACTTACCACCATTTTTGTAATGGAGCCAGCGCATCCGGCAGTATTAATACTCGCAATTATAAACGAGCACCGACCGGGGTTATTAGCAGTGGTGTTTCTGCAATATGCAGTAAAAAAAAAAAACAAAAAAAAAAAAAAAAAGAACCAAAAAAAACCACCTCTGTATGAAAAGGGATCAGCCCGCGAGTCCTCTTCATACAGCCCATGCACCTCTGGCGGGTACATTACCGTGCAGAGCATGAAGGGGTTAGTGTTATCTAACAGAACTTCCCCTCAGCATTCTACAATTCATAACAATTAGCTGCGTACTCACTGATCCCCCTCCACTCTACATAACTTCTGGTGTCGTCTAATCCTCATGAACGTCTGGCCTTCTTTCTTGCAGAAGGATGCAGCAGAAATTGTTAGGATGAAAAGTAGATTAATAGGTAAGAGTGCGAGAAAGTTCAAAGTAAGTGGGGAGCAAAAATCCCTGTCTCTGAGAAGAGAATAGCTGACAAAGATCCTTGTAGTCTCTATACTATTGATTTCGGCAAAGTTTTTGAAAAGTTACTGGAACCTTGAAAGATTGGCAGTAGTAAGCTAGTTTTACAGTGGTATTTTCAATGGCCACTTGATAATAATTGTGTTTATTTTAGACAGAGCAACATATTTCTGCTCTCTTTCACACAGATTTCTTGCGTTTATATTTCATTATTCTATTTTTTATTGAATTCTACTCGAACTTCACGTTTCCTGAGACACAGCTATGTCCCCGTTGAATCTTGCTGTCACTCATAGGCGCACAGCTGAGATTATCAGCCCTGAGCGTTGGCGACCTGCAGGTGTGATCAGCAGCCAAATTACTCCCAGTGCAGCTCTATGAATGACTGTGTGACTGGCTGTACTTCTATCTTTCTGTTCATTTTCCCTCAGTATAGAGCAAAGAGGGGAGATCCACCCCTGAATCTGCCGACTTTAACATTTCAGCACTGCAGTGTGCCGATAATGTATACACCGACATGCTGAAATCCATGTGTCTCTAGGCTCCCTTCAGCACCAGCGGAAAGTCAACCTAATGTTTGTTAACGAACAAACTTGATTTATGCAAGATTGGTGCAGAGTTTCTTATTTTTGGGCCACGATCGTGCTGAATTTTGGTTGCACATGTTTACATTTGGCCCAGGGGTTAAATGAATGGCCGCTGAAAAGGGTTCAATTGAGGTGAGTTCTGTGGCCGCCCACTGCCGTATTTGGGACCCTCTGTTCTAGATAAAAAACTATTGAAAAATTAAAGCGCCAGAAAAGACTGTTGGATTTACAAGTGGCTGAAAAATTTTGCTACCCAAAATAAACAATTCAGAAGGCCGGAAACACCCAACATTGTGGTCCTGACACTTCCTAGATTCAACGCAAGAGCGCGAAAGATGAAAGACCATGTTCGAATGCATAATACATGGACCCCCTCAAAGCTTAGAGATACTTACACGCAGAGCCTTGGATGTCCCTATATTTAATACTTTTTTTTTTTTTAGTTTGGTTTGGTGCCAAGTATTGGTATGTACAATAAATTCACTCTACATAGAACAATACTTCTCGTAGGCCTTAATCTCAGACTTAAGTGATTTGTCCATATGAAAGATTTATCACAGCTTTTATTTTTCCCTGAAATCTGGCTTATAAGCCCTGAGATGCAAATTCCTGGCCATATATTATGTCTATTTCCCCCTTTAACACAAACATACACCACCCACATCATTAGGCATGAGGAGGCCACACCGGCAGAGTGGCTAGGCATCTGGTGACTCCTAGTGCACTGGGTAACCATACCTCCCACCGCCCGAATCCAACAGGACACTCCCGGCCTCGCTGCTTGGAATTTTTTCCCGTCTGCTGCCTCCTCCCTTCCCACAGCAGATGCTGGAGGAAAGGAGGCCTACAGGAGGAGGCCAGAGGACATGAAAGGTTCAAGCACAGGAGCCGCAGTAAGAGGGTGTAATGACAGGGGGCAACAGAGGAGAAGTTGGAGGACAGGGTGCCACAGAAGAGGCTGGAAGGACAGAGGAGCCTGGAGCACATGGAGCCACAAGAATGTAGTTGGTGGACAGGGCAATAGAGAGGGTTGGAAGGACAGGGGGCCACAGAAGGAGGCGAAGACGGAGGGGCCGGGAGCACAGGGATTCCAGAGAGGTTGAGGACATGGGCAATAGGAGATGAGGTTGGAGGACAGGGGGCCACAGAAGAGGCTGAATACATGAGGAACCTGGACACAGGGAGCACAGAAGGAGTATGGAGGACAGAGGCCACAAAAGAGGAAGAAAAAGAACAGGGCCACAACCCGTGAGGATGGTTTGTGGTAAGGAGTACTATAGTAATTATGTATACGTTTGGGTGATAAATAAAAGAGTGGAAAACGAAAAGTATAAGGTAGGATAACTTTGTTTGTTGTCCGAGTTCCTGGGGTATTATATGGGTCCATAGGGGGTTTGCGTGCAGTACCCTACTGACCAATCCCCCCGTGACTCATTAGATATGTTTGGGCTATTAATAAGTCGATATACACTATGCCTTGCGGGTGGGGCAAAGGGTTTGTTTAGAAAAAAGGGGGATGGACTTCTTGTCCATCTTTCTCTGCCCCAACCGTTTGGGAGGTATGGGTGTATACAAGCCCTGATATCTCCCCCAGATTTCTGAGATCAAAAGTCCTGCTTGCTGCCAAGCTCAGGTGTGGTCGAATAAGGCACAACCAATGCCACTGCTCTATACTGTTTCTGTAACTCCATAGAGGTAAATTATAGATACTGAAGCTTTGATCATCAAACTCTATTTTTCTTTTAAAACAATAGTTGGAGGTAAAACACTACGGGGGGAGAATGTTCATTTTTTGTCCTCAAGCAGCCACTGGACTTTACATTGTCCATGATATGTTCCAAAACAAAAAATCTGAATTGTATTGTACCTATAATTCTGAGCTTTTCTATGGTTCCCATCAAGAAGAAGCATAGGTGTTGGTCCAAGATCATAGACTACAAAACAATGAGAGCTCATAGTCCCAATCCTAGAAGATACGTCTTCGTCTCCCGTGGATGTCCATACTGTTTGGCAGATTTCCACAGACAGAGAACACGCTAAGGTAATACAAGCGCAAAACCAAGAGGAACAATTATTGACGTTGCATGGTTGGGATATCTAGATGTATAACGACCCTAGAATATGCTTCCTAGGTGGGAAATACTGTATCGGACTTACAGTGCAGCACCCCATGGATCATCGTACAGAGCTTACACAATCTTTTTGGCTTTTGTAGTAAGTAATTTACAAGGTGAGTACATTGATCCGGCTTAGAATAACTTACAATGTGGCTCATGGGGTTGGCTATTTACATCCTATACTGGGATGAAATTGGTTTTGTTATTGTCATGGATGCGTCTCCTCAATTCTGTAAATTTAAAAGATTTACTAGAGCCCCTTCCTTTCCTTAATTGTGGCTCATATCTCTTGAGATTTCATTTGATAAACAACTTATTTCAAGATACGTTCAGTCTTTTTAGGCCGACACACTTTTTTTTTAGACGTCCTTTTGATCCAAGTAAACTCCATGTACCTAGTCAATACCATCCGAAAAGAATGTTCAATGGGGCCTATCATCCATTCCTAATTGACCGGTTCTTTTGTCAGTCCTATTATAGAAACATTACCCTATTCCATCAGGAAAAGCACCTTACCCTGTGGACAGCCAAGATTCTCTATGACAGGGTCAGGTGACGCTTGGTCCTGCGCACAATACAATACGAGGCAAATAGCTGGGCCTGGAGTTTCTGGGGCTTACATTACAGAAAATTCCCTTAGACATCATACTAAATCATACATACTAACTCATACTAACATATTAAATGCCTTGATTTTTTTAATTTTTTTTAATTTTTATTTTACTTCATGTAAATAGAGACTTTTACATCCCATCCTTCCAGTGTGTGGCATGTCATTATATATTATGTCATCTTCATTTGTAGCTCCTTCAGCTGTTCCCTACAGCGGAAGGAGCTTACAAATGAGTTCTAATCTGTTAGGACTCACTTCTCCCCTCCCTCCTCTGTAGAACATCTATGTAATCTGACACCTTAGTGAGCTTCGTTTTATTGCTAGCATACGAATTAGCAATTTACAGAGATGAAGCAAATGTGAGATAGTAGGTGGACAGGAAACCCCTCCCCTCTCTATAATATAAGATTACCTTGTTTTCCTGCACTCACCGTGCTATTCTTTATGCGAAAGTTGTTGTAAAGTTACTGACACATGGAATACTTGTACTTTGATGAAATGTCTTCTCTTTTTGTAAGACATGAGGGAAAGGAAAACCTCTTAAGCAAACTGCCGGGAGACCATGCCTTTGCCATTCAAAAACCAATTAAGAGTTTAATTTCAATTCATGCATTTTGAAACTAAAAAAAACAGCTGGGGGGATGTTAATTGCTTACTTTCATTACTGTTAACATTTGGTTTACAAAGCGCAATAACAAAGCCACTTAACGCATGTGTTAACATTGCATTACTATGCGTTTTTTGTACATTCAAAGCCATGTGGATTTTGAGACCCTTTGTCAAAAAAGTCTCCACAAGGGACGAGAACATGTATACGAGTAAAGACAGGATCTACATAAGGTCAAAAACTAGCCCCAAAAGCGCTAAAATGCCCTCAAGAGAGACCAAAACCATGATACATGTGCCCCATGGTACTAGAATAACATTATTGGGGAATGGAAGATGCGTCCTTCTGCCTGCTTTCAGGACCTTTGACAGGTCCTGAAATGGACATGTGGTACATGTTGTATAGTAGATCAGAACAGATGTGCGTAGATTTTTGGGTGAAGGTCCCTTCGTCATTATAAATAATCTGTGGGGTGGTTTGGGTGGGCCACTGGCCCCCTAGAAGGCTTGTGCCCCCGGCCTACCCCGCCCAAACTGCCTATACGGAACTGGCAGGGCATGTAAGTTTGGTATGAGTTGATATTGAATTTGTTACATAATCATACCATTAACCAAATCTTAACTGGGTATGTCTACTGCTGGGCTCTGTTTAGTTTATGGGAGTCTTTAAATCCAAACACGCCTTCAGCCATCTCCAAACTTTCACAGACAGTAACAGACGTGCCGAGACACAGCTCCTCACTTAACTTGCAAATTTGAACACCCCATAATTTTGAACGGAGTGTCCATAACACATGTGCAACTCCCCGCACCGGGGCTAGCCCTTTGACGGTAGGCCTGGAGCAGCCGGGCCCGCGGTACCGGAGTGGCTGGCGGTTGCGGCCTAATCACGCTAGTGTTCACGGTGCTTGGTACTGGGAACCTAGGGCTGTCCTACAGCCTTGTTCAGGGTCTCCAGCAGGGTGGTGTTGGCAGGAAATGATTAGGGAGAGCCGGCGCTATAGCGATCTCCCTGGTTGGGGCAACCCCTTAATGTCCCAAGTGTGATCTCGGGTGATGGACTGGGTGCCGGTGCTGAGGCAGGGGTAGTAGCATGGACCATACGGAGGCCGACGTTGAAGAAAACAACTTACAGTTCCTATTGAAACCGCAGGAACAGCACAACGTTGCCCTTTAACAGATGGTGGAGTCTGGAGAGTATTGGGAGGGAGCCACAGGATGTAGTTTCTCCAGCCTGGAATGTATAGGGCAGGCTGGGAGTCAGCTGTGTCCTTAGAGGATGCTTCAGGCTTCAAGCCCGGTCCTGGATCTCTTCAGGTATCAACCTTGAAGGTAGATGATACCCCCCTTTCCTCACTACACTAACTCTAGCGTATTGCCAATTGCTCCACTTACGGCAGTGCTAGGCTCTTCCTGCACGGGTCTGGGTGTTCTAGATCCTGAGCTACTGCTCAGCTAACTACACTCTGCTTGCGTCCTGCAGACCCAGAGGGCCGACTAGAGACCGGTCTCTTCTCCCTTTCTGGGAGAGACTGCTCTCTTCTCTCTCTTGGGAGAGACTCGCTAGACATGCCTGGGCAAACCCAGAGGTTTTATTACCTCCCTTGGTCAGTGGTGGCTGCTCCTCAATTACCTCTCATTGCACAGAGACAGTATGTAAACACAGACATTGTTGACATAAGACATCACAATAATCTGCCTTGCCAGGCAGATTACCACTGCAATTTCCCCGTGAATCCTATCGGACATGTATTGGTAATGTGGTGTTGTACCTACAGGTGGCACGTATTCGCAAGCACTAACCACCCTCGCCATTGCATCGGGCGAGGGTGTTCATACCCCGTGGTCATTGAATATCCTCCCTCGGACTTCGACGACAGATGTTTTGGGCACGAGTGCTAATGGCACTGCTGGGAATGCAAGGCTCTGTGAGGTGTAGGGTACCAAACCGCCCATGGTCCTGGATACAAAGGCACCTGGGTTGGTGTCTGACTAAGACAACATGTAGCTGTCTACAGTTGGTCGCTGACCGCCATTAAACCGAGCTGTCAGTAGGAAAGGTTGGGGTCATTTCCTGTAATCCACTCCTTGCACCAGGCCCTGTATGTTTGTTTGATCAACGCTTCTTCCCTGGCGGCACTTATATGTGTCCGTATCTCCTTGCAATGAGCATATGCGACCGAGTACCTCCTGACTGACAACCTTACCCTGTATGAAGTGGCATCCAGGTCTCTCTGTAACAGCCCCTCCCGGGCCCCTAAAGACCCGCATCTTTTACACTACCCCCATGTGCACACCTCAGTTTGAGGGAATCATGTAGCGTCATTGTTTCACAAGAACAAAAAGACGTTCCGACTCAAGCCACACTACCCCTGAAAAGCCTATGAAGGGTTAAGGCAGACTACTGGGATATCTTCTGACGTGTGCAATATTTTGGAAACTCCACTTGCTTAGCAGCCATGGTACACTCTTAACAATAACGTTTACAGATGATAGGCTACTCAGAGTAGCACTGTAACAAATGTTCTCTTTTCTGCAGGAAAGGCATAAAAGTGCACGCAAATGTCCCTACCAGAAAGGAAGGCATTAATCAAAATATAATAAATTACATTGCACTTTCCTTTGTAAGTATCTGGAAAATTCTCACAGAAGGTCTCTAGTAACTAAGTCCATCTTCTGGTACAGCCCTTATGTGGGTAAGAAAGAGTTGCATGAAGAAGCAACGGGTCTCCTCTTTCGGAGAGGGACAGAGTCCTTTGAAGAAATTTCTGCTGTGGCAGAGGAGGGGTGCTATCATAGCACAATGCCAGTTTAAACTTTGACTGAGATATAAGGGTAGAGTCTCAGACTGTCTCTGGGCTCTTTGGGGAAATTGAGATATACACAAAAGTATTTACAATACATAGTCCCTGGAGAGGGCGACAGCCCTTCAGGTATTAGTCATTATCGCTGGTCAGCAAAGTACAAGATCCCGCTCCTTCAGGGAATCCTGGTTGCATCCTCACCTGGAGTAGTACCTACCGCTGGGACACCGCTGTGGCAGTAGTGGGTACTGCAGAATGCGCCACATCCTCCGGAACCTTCCGGGGAAGGAGCGCTGCTCCACCCGGGTGTCGGCTGTCCACCGGGGGCTCCACTGAACCATGGACCACAGAGGGGTCCAGGAAAAATAAACGGAGTCCATCGGCCGCTCCGCGGCTCCCTTCCAGCTCCGGTTCTTCGGTCCGGGTCAAATCACCCCATTGGTAAACCGCACTGGAGATGGTGCCGAGATGGAACCATCCGACAAGGTTCACTGCCGGGATGTCTTCTCCAACAGAAGAGCCGCGTAACCTTGGCAATGCTCCCCGGCAGGGGAAGGCCGGTGGGGTGGCGCCCGTATCATCCCGGCCCATGATTGCAATGGGAAACCCGTACCACGATTACTGTTGATTGGGCCATTCACGGGGCACCTGCCCGGGACTTGCAGCCGAGGAGGAAGAGGTGTTCGGAGCCTCCGGCCACTCGTCGTCCTCATACCAGTCGCTGGCGGGAAGGTAACTGGTCCTCGTCGGAGTTGGGATCCGGATCACGCCAGCCGCCCAGGGGTCCTCGAGGTCCTTCCTGCAGTTAGAACTCGAGACACTCTCCGCTTCAGGTTGTGCAAGGCTATCTCCGGCAGATCAGCAGGCCCTGACGGACCGGCGGGTATAAAATACTTCCCTTCCGGTGTAGTCCTGGGTGGCGACACCCATAGCCCTTCATTTGTGAAGAACCGGACCATGCCGTGGTTGTCGGTTCTTTCGACCCAGCTCCCTCGTGGATCTGCCGGCCATATACCGCTGGCCTCCTTCTCTCGGCGTCGCTGTTCCAGACAGCGTCTCGGATCTCCGCTGGTGGCCTCCCTCGGCCTTGAGGCTGCGGGGGTTTCGGTGCTGTGGGGGCCGTGGCTCCGGTTCAGGCTGCGGATCTCCTTGGACGACAGGTAGGTGCCGCCGGAACAGGAGCAGGAACCACCGGGAGTGTCAGGATCCACTACATCCGGGGCTTGCATGCCGCGCATCAGGATAAGTATGCCTCGGAGCGTGGAGCGGCACACATGCCCAGTCGTTTGCTCATCAGGATCGGGTCCTTCCCCACTTGCGCCCACGTTGACCCGCGTACCTCGGGATGGTACCGGGATAGGACGAGGAACCTTCCCTGAGTGGGATTTGGGGTAACTGTGACTGTCGTCCCGTTGGTAGCATGTCCCTGGTGACGAAGGCCCGAGTCAATCCTCTGTGCAAAGCCGATTCCACTGAGGGTCTCTGACGTGCTGCGCAGAGACCCGTCCAATATCTCTAAGACCTCATAAAACTCCGGACCTCCCACAGAGAAAGCGGAGGACCCCACATGGCGTTGTCCTCCTCCGTCCAAATCCTCCCACTCAGTTTCTTCCTGAGCAGGGCAGTAAGTCCCTCCGTCGAGCCGGTGGGGAGGAAGTCCCCAGTCTCTTCCGCCAAGAGCTGTGGGGGCTCTGAATTTTTCCTGCGCCATAACAGGAGGCGGGGTTTCGCGCCTTCGCGCGTGGGTGGAGCTTGATGCGTCATCTGGGTTTTTCCCGCCAGTGAGGGTTTTGGCCGGGCTTGAATTATTTGCTGCGCCACATTCCGGAGGTAAAATCCTTCAAGATTCAAGGCGCTGCAGCGCCGGACGTATCAAAGCTTGTACAGTCTTGCAGGATTAACTCTGGAGTCGGGAGCGGCGCTCGAAACACACGTGGCAGCAGTAATCAATAACGCAGTTCATTTCCAGAAACTCAAGTCCTTGGGCCTAAAACCCGGAGGCGCAGTATTAGGCAGCACATTCTTTTTATAAAGGAAAGTCTTTAGTGCCAGGATAAGGCACAGAGTATATCCTGTTCGTGCGCCACTTGCAACATCCCCACTCGGGCCTAGCCCTTGAACGGTGAGCCTTGGAGACATAGCCTTGTCCCGCGGTACCGTATTTGCTGCGTTTGCGTCCTAGCACGCTATTGTCACGGTGCTTTGGTACTGGGTACCGGAGGCTGTCCTACAGCCTGGCCAGGTCTCCAGCAGGTGGTGGTTGAGGGCACGAAATGATGAGGAGCGCTGCTATAGCGATCTCCCGTGGGGCAACCCCTTAATGTCCCAATGTGAGTCTCTGGGTGATGGACAGGAGGGTGCCGGTGATGAATATGCAGGGTAGTAGCAGGGACCAGACGAGGCGACGTTGAAGAAACAACGTACAGTTCTTTATTGGTACCGCAGGAACATCACAACGTGCCTTTACCAAGATGGTGAGTACTGGGAGAGTATTTGGAGGGAGCCACAGGAGTAGTTCACCAGCCTGGATGTATAGGGCAGGCTGGGAGCGCTGGTCTTAGAGGATCTTCGCCCGGTCCTGGATCTCTTCAGTTATCACCCTTGAAGTGGATGATACCCGTTCCTCACTACACTAACGCTAGTCTGATTGCTCACTTCAGGCAGGGGCTAGGCTCTTCCTGCACTGGTCGGGTGCTAAGTCTCTGAGCTCTGCTCAGCTAACTACACGCTGCTGCTTCCTGCAAGACGCCCAGAGGGCCTGACTAGGACCGGCTCTAGTCTCCCTTCGGGAGAGACTGCTCTCTTCTCCTCTCTTGGGAGAGACTTCTTAGAAACTTCCTGGCCAAGGTTTTTATACCTTCCCTTGTCAGGTGGTGGCTGCGGCTTCTCCTCCATTACTCTCAGTGCAACAGAGACAGGATGTAACACGACATTGTTAACATAATTACATCACAAATTAACATCTGCTTGCCAGGCAGATACCACTGCAATTCCCCTTATCCTATAAGGACCATGTCGTGTAATGGGGTGTTACCACCTACAGGTGGACGTATTCGCAGCACTACCTCGCCATTGCTCGGCGAGGGTGGTTGCCATCTCAACTGACGATCTAATTAGTTAGTGACAGTGGGAACCCCTTTCCATGGGATTGGTGGGGTCACAGTGCTCTGATCCTCAATTATGGATGTATGGCTTACACTGTGGACATTATAACTTTGTAGCAATCCCTTTAGGGTATCACACAGATACGGGAACTCTTACTGCCTACTAGGATAACCAGACTTTTATCACAGCAGGTGGATGTAGTGATGGGGAATCAGCATTGTTAATCTAGGGTAATACCGAAATGGCTCCAAAAGCCAATAAAGAAAATAAGGAGCTTACAACAATGTAGAGAATAGGTCATAGAACATTTATAGAATAGTCATCAAATTTTCGATTGATTATACTGGTCTTTGTCTGCCATGAGCTGAAGTGCAGTATCACAGTTCTGCTTGTAAGTGGCTATAATATTCATACAGGCCCGTGACCATCCCCACTGGCCTTTAGTTGAATGCGCACGTTCCAAAACTATCCTCAGTGACAAGTTCTAGCTACATTCAGAAGATACCAGACATCGCCCCCACTATGTAAACCAAGGTAACTCCATTTGCAAGTCACAAGTGAGAAAAGAAAAGAGAATCAAAAACAGTACAAACTCACTCATAATAAAAACCAGCACTGTGTAGGAACACATTGGGGTCATTTACTAAGGGCCCGTTCGCGTTTTTTTTCCCAACATTTACCCGAATATTTCCGATTTGCAAACCGATTTCCTTCCCCCTGATATTGCCCTGGGATTTGGCGCAACCTATACCGATCGGATTGTGGCACATCGGCGCTGCATGCACTCGACGGAAATCGGGGGGGTGGCCGAACGAACCCGCGTTCGAAAACCGCCGCATTAAAATAAAAAATGTGTCTGAAAATTGGCACTTACTTACCTTAATTGGACCGGGTAGGTAATCTGCTGCCATTATGAAGCTCCAGGCACATACCTCCTAGACAAACCAGTGAGACCTTATTTTTAGAGAAATGGTGATAGAGTATGACTGGGCGTTTGGGATGCAATACTAATATCAACCCCCTCCCACACACATCCCCGGCACACAGCTTCCCGATTCCTGGCCTGGCCTATTGAGAGTCTGGAAGTCTCTCTGTTAGTCACTTGTTTGCCAGCCCTGACCTGCGTAGATTTCAGTTTTTAACCTATTCAGTTTTAATTCTTAGTGAATGAATGAATCAATTCAAATGATTGTAATCATTGGCAACTCAGGGCAAGTTCATCATGCCTCTGGTGCAGCTGTTTCCTTTTCTATGGTAACCTAGTATCAGCCAGGTTTTCCTCTCTAAGTGGCAGATCTAGGAGGTACAGACAACGTATCTCGGAAAACCATATAAAGTCCTCTCCACTATGCTAATTTTCTTGGTGGGTGATATGGGTGCTGTCGATTCCCTTTAAAAGAGAACCCGTCATGCAAAATAACCCCACTAAACTAAATATATTTTTTTTTTTTTTTTTTTTCCCCCCATAAAACTGCATTAGAGAGCATTGCCTCGGCCCTTCATTGTCACTCTACATGCCTGTAATCCAAGCATGAGTCCTAAAGCTGTATGCAAAATGACCTTTGAAAGTCCATGAAGCATTAGCCATATTCAAGCTGTCCTGCTTTTCATACGTGGAAGCAACAGCCACCACCCCCCCAGTTCATGACTGACAGCCTGGGTATAAGTGAGGCTGATAATGATTGCTTCCTGGTTGCTGGTGGCCACGCCCCCATGCCAGCCTGTGTTTGTGTTTATAGTAAGATACAGCAGCTTCCAGGCAGCCATGTTTCAGCAAAGCATGTCAATTCTTTGTAGCTGAGGTCTGTGTCTCCATCTCACCTGTATATTATAGGAGGATGCAGCAGTCAGCAATGCAGCAAACACACTAGCCATGCTTTACTATACATACACACAGACCCTGAGCGGGGGATTAGAGGGGAGGGGGAACAGCGGTGACATCACTGCCTCTGACCATGTGCCATCCTCATTTATTGAAAAAGAATAGATGATTTTACACTAAAATGTATGAAATACTAAGATAAAGGCTGGTGATGGATCCTTGTGAGCTGCTCCAACAGGTAGAGGTGGACAGACTAGTGACACAGACTGATGAACAGTGTCCTTTAAGAATAATAAAATGTTTGTGGGAATTTGGGTGACTTATACATCTATCCTTCTTCTGTCACAGACTACAGTAACCACCTCCTCAACTTGACACCTTATCCACCTCGTCAGAAGAAGAAATAGAAGGTTCTCTTTGGATTGTGTTGTCCTCATCTCCAGTTTAAAATAAAGAAAAGCCATTCTTCTGCCGATACGTTATAATTTGACCTTTTCCGGTCATATATCTAGTGAGTGGTTACTTCATTATGTATTCAGTGTTGCCTGAACTGCCTTGTATCGAAACTTGTATATTTTGGAGAAGAAGAACGCCATGAAGATAAGCGATGGATGATGCGGTTATCGTGACGAAGCCATCGCTGATTGCTGGATGTGTTCTAATAATAGACTTGTGAAACATTCCGATGTTCATGTCATACATAATATGCAAAACGCCCCCCCTTTTTTTTTTTTTTGGATGTCCTAGTATTGTGCTATAGGAATACCATTCCATCGCTTCACAATGGAGGTTAACTATGGATAATATGACCGCATTATATGCGAATATTGATGTATCAAGGCCATAACTGACTTTTATTTTAGTTTCTCTCTTTCTTGTCTCAATCATACTATAGTCTCACATGCATCAGGATTTTGTCCAAAACCTCCAGCCAAGTTTCTAACCTACTACTAAGGAGAAATAAAGTATTTATAAGGCTTTTTTTCAATATCTTGTAATCTTGATGATGATCATCAGATTTTCCTTTCAATCGAATGGTGTGGATTTTCACAATTTTGCAGAGTCGACATATATATTAAAATGGTGTATTCAATTCCCCTGAATATCCCTCATGACCTAGAGATACAGTTTACATATATTGGTGCTATAGAGGTTCCAAGCATGGTGTCTGCATAATTGAACATAGTGTTAAAATCTGATAGGGCATGCCAGCTGTAGCTCAACTGAAAATCCTACGTTTTACATTGTTAAATAAAATTTTTTTAGTTAAATGTGTAACACATGCGGTGTGTCCTGTCTGTTCATACCCATAGGAATGGATTATGCAGTTTAGTATGTATGATTGGTGGGGCATTCTATAATTTATGAGTCAACTGTAAATGACAATGACAGAAGTAATGGGATTCTCCTCCTGCCTTTGCCTTAATCTGTAATTATTACTCCTGGACCTATAATGCAGAGGCTCTGGTCTTGTGGGTAGCCTTGTCCTGGCGCTGGATCTAAGACTAAACTACGCCCCAGTGGCCTTAGCAGTGCTGCCTCCTTGTGTGTTCTTGTCACGTTCCTCTACATCCTCTAGCCTGCACAAGATTCCAAGCCCTTTTTGTTTTTTTTTTTTCTATGGAGCTTCTGCACATGTGCGGTATCTCATATATATCCCATGCCCAATGCGCAAAACCTGAATATAAGCCAACGGTGCAGCGAAGGAATGAGAGGGAGGACCAGCGCCAAGGTGCGCTTTCTGGTGCAGCTTTAACTTTTTATTCTTGTGCAAAAGGCCACACATCCCGTTCTCACCTAATGATCGGAGCCTCAGGTCGAACATGTGGTCGTGCGCTTGACAGTTGAGTGGGAGTGCTGGAGATACACAAATGCATTGCTCAGCAATTGTAGCGTTGAAGGGAGTGACTCAGCCTGGACTCTACATCAATTCGTGATTCAAGACCCGTTCAGTGATATTTATTATCCCTTATCCTGTGGATACAGGACAATCAAGTTGGTACACTGCTTGGATGGTACATATGACAAATGGAAGGCCAGGCACGGAGTTTCCCCCTTTACTCAGGGGTGGTGTTAGGGGATGCAAACTGGGCATTTGCCAGGGCCCCCCTGCGACTGGACTAGGCATAGGAAGTACTGCTCCATAATACCCTTTGGTTTGAATGCCCGGCTGAAGATGCTTACATCTGCCTCCTTTCTAATTATCTATCATCTGTCCTGTCTAGTTATCCCTCCCGATAATTTGAATAGGTCCATCTATATATCTTCTATCTGACCATTATCTCTAGCTAGCTTTTGTTCTATCTATTTATCTATATATTTTCTATCTACCTCAATCTCCGATTTTATTATCTATCATCTATCTACTTATCTATATATAATCGCCGATATACCATTCTCCTCATCCCCATATTACAGATCTTACCTACTACTGTGTTAACTACAAGTGTTATTATTGTGCAGGGATAAAGGTCCCTTTGACTGTGACTCTGCCCATAAATTTTATTCTGGGCACCACTTTTAGTTTTGACAGGTCGCACTTGTTTAAAAAAGCAGCCCTGACAGAAGGCAATCTTCCTACTTGTAGTCTCTGGAGTGGGAATGTGATTGGGAGACCCACGTTTAAACTTTTAGTTTCCATTACGCTTCATTCAACTAAAACACAGCATTTAACAAAACCCCTACGCGGGTCACACTGAGTCCTAAAAAGAATAGTAATAGCTGTGCACTATACAAGAATGCATGTTTAACTATACATACACTCATTGCCAAAAAGCAATTGCACCAAGAAGGATTATTGTAATAAGGTAACTTTCTTTTGTATAGTTGATATATAGCAATGAGTGTAAATTGGAGCAAAATTAGTTTACTTTTACTGGCTCTACTACTACTCTGCTTGGCTCCTCTAGCGCGGATACAGTTGGAATATAGTTGCGCTGGTTCTATAATTAATCTTGCATCAGTTTGATACCATATGTTGCTGCTGGTGCTGTAGCTATACACAATCATAGTTAATGAAGTTGACCTGGTCTCATAATCTGCTCCATTGATAACCATCAGACCTCAGTCAGTAATAAAAAATGTCCCAGCGTTCGATGTCAGGTCTCTTGCCCCTACCTGGAACATTACTGAAGTAAGTTCCTATACCATCTTTACTACCTCGTTTAATAGTAATCATAGTTTTATAAACTGTTAAAAAAAGTCACTGTCGCATCAGTTCACCTAGGAAAGAAATGATTGATGAGAAGGTATTTATGGGGGGGAAAAAACAATTTCTATATAACAACCATCAATGTTATTAGTGTAAAAAGGCTTCTAGAACCCTTCTGAGCTCTCTGCGGTCCCTGTCTGACCACGCCTTAGCAGCCTAGTCCACAGATTGAGATGCTCTCATATTCTTGTACAATGTTACTTATTCCACTATGCATGTTACTATTATGCTCCTCTTAGAACTGCTCGCTTTCTCGAGGCCAGCGTTACGGGTTATCCTTTTTACTCCATACCTTATGCATATATGTATATAAATATCTGAGGACATTTATTTAGCCTTTAGGCTATTTCTACTGCGAGAATCATACATGGGCACATTTTTCGTTGGGTTTTCACAGCGGTTTAACATGGGTTTTTGGTGCACGCGATCGGATTTTGGCGCCACTTCCACTCAACACAACCAGGTGGGGGGGCGTCGATGAATCTGATGGATTCGGACAACACTCAGGATTTACATCGCAAATTGGTGCCGCAATACTGCACTCAACTACCCGGGAAGAAAATGGTGAACTCTGACGGACTGACTTCTCGGGGAAGCGACACATGCAGGATCTCAGGCGCACATGTGGTGACTGGCGCCATACTTCACCTTCGTCGGACGGTAAGTAAATGTGCCAATATTGTTTTGCTTTACATGGGATATACCTTACAGTGCCACTGTCTTGTGATCTCAATAGCTACATGACCTATGACAATTTTTTATAGTCCGGTGCTAAGATTGTTCTATATAAATTACCTGTTCTAATATATTCCATTTTTTAACCCAACCTTATTAGTTAATCTATTGTTTTGTTCCCACCAGATCTAACCTGACAAGGAGGTCGTGATGACCAAAAGTTGTGATTTTTGTTATCTGCTGTGTTTTGAATTTCATACCATTCCATTAATGGTGAGGGCTCTATTATGTGAAGTTATCATTTCGAAATAACACAAAAAGAAATCCAGAAGAATTATGTGTGGTGCTCACAAGTTTTTCAGAATAACTAACTGCTCGTGATTGATGATTAATCTTCTATATGTTGGTGAATCTGGATACAACTGGGGCAAAAAAAAAATTGTCGGGAACTACAATGATAAAATATACAGTTTCGACTTACATACAAATTCAACTTAAGAACAAACCTACAGTCCCTATCTTGTATGTAACCCGGGGACTGCCTGTACAGAAATGGAGAAGAGCTAATGGTTTACATTCTTTTCATAAAGTCAATAATATCACATAAGACCCTCCGCGTGCACACACTCAGCACTGCTACATCTAACCTGAAACAGAAATTCCCATAGGGCCCCTACCTATACTAGGTCACCTGGGCGAATTCTCATTAATCATGAAAATGTGACTTTTTTGCTGCTATTTTCTGCATATGCTGAGGCTGCAGTTTTAAATTTGCAATTCTGTAAAAGCTGCAAAACCAACTAAGAAATCCTATTTCAGCTGAAATATTCATATGAATATACCCCTTCATCCTCATAGACTGTAAGTTCTTGTGTCACCCCTTCATCCTCATAGACTGTAAGTTCTTGTGTCACCCCTTCATCCTCATAGACTGTAAGTTCTTATGTCACCCCCTCATCCTCATAGACTGTAAGTTCTTGTGTCACCCCTTCATCCTCATAGACTGTAAGTTCTCATGTCACTCCCTCATCCTCATAGACTGTAAGCTCTTGTGTCACCACTTTTTCTCCATGCGTGATAGTTATTATTCACATGCCGGTAAGTGAAGTCTGGAAAAAAATTTGCAAATGGTTGAACATTGGTTAAAACCATTTGTCCCCCCTGCCCTACAAATCACTGCACAGTGCGCTGCGTCCAATCTCATGCCATGTTGTCAAATGTTAAGGGGCAGCATGCATTTCTTTCCCAGTTTTATTGACGCGCCATAGGTACCTGTTTTATTATACTTTCATCTCTGTGTTGTTTTTTAAATTATTTTTTTTATCCTTAATGCGTACCAAATGAACGCCGAGAATATTCATAGTCCTTTTATCTCTTTTAGGGCAGAGAATATTCTGTCGGTGCTCGGAGACGCGTTAAGCCCCCATGACAATAAAAAATGAGATTTTAGGCAAAGCTACTTAAAAAAAAATATAATACAAACATAAATTGCATGACTTTCTATTAATTGAGCGAACTGTCGTTTTCAAAACTTTCATAGCGCAGCAAATGATAAACATCCAGTTGTGAAGCCGGCAAGAGCACTGACGTAACAACGTTCCACTTAAGCCTCTTGCCATCTAACAATAGAAATACAGAAATGGAGAAGAGCTAATGGTTACATTCTTTCATAAGATCATCACATAATACCCTCCGCGTGCCGCTCTCAGCATGCTACCCAATCTAACCTGATGAAACAGGAAAATCCATAGGGCCCCTCCTATAGCATGTCACCTGGGCGAATCTCATTATCATGAAAAAATGTGACTTTTTGCTGCTATTGCTGACAGTATCTGAGCTGAGTTTTAAATTTGCCAATTTTCTGCTAAAGTACAAAACAAACTAAGAAATCCTATTTCGCTGAAAATTTCAAGACTATACCCCCTTCATCCTCATAGACTGTAAGTTCTTGTGTCATCCCCCTTCGTGCCTCATAGACCTTAAGTTCTTGTTCACCCCTTCACCTCATAGACTGTAAGTCTTATGTCACCCCCTCATCCTCAGACTGTAAGTTCTATGTGTCGACGCACCCCTTCATAGATACACATCCTCTAGGACTGTAAGTTCTCATGTCATCCCCTCATCCGTCATAGCTTAACTTCTTGTGTCCCGACCATAGACTAACCTTGGTCACTCATCCTTATAGAACTTACAGTCTTGTTCACCCCCCCCCTCATCCTCATATACTTTAAGTCTCTTGTGTCACTCCCCGGCCACCTCATAGACTAAGCTCTTGTGTCACCACCATCATCCTCATAGACTGTAAGTCTTCTCTGTGTCACCCATCTTCCCTCTCTCACTACTGTGTCTTGTGTGCACTAACACCCTCATCCTCATAGCTGTAAGCTCTTGTGCACCCCTCATCCTCATCAGACTGTATTCTTGTGTCACCCCTCATCCTCAATGAGACCTGTACAGATCTGTTGTCAACCCCTTCATCCCATTAACGGTGAAGCTTGTGGTCACCCCCTCCTCCTCAGATGTAATGTCTGTGTGGTCAGCCCCTCTCATCCTCATAGACTTTAAGGTCTTTTGTCACCCCTCTCCTCATAGACTGTAAGCCTGTGTCGACCCCCTCATCCTCGTACTGGTAAGCTCGGTGTTCCCCCCC